>VDFB02172879.1:0-87802 GCA_007258455.2 Sequoia sempervirens | reverse complement strand
TGAATTAGATCAAGCACATAAAGCTACATGGAGGTTATTGAAGCAAGCTTTCTAGGAGGAGTTCAAACTCCTACGAGATGATAGCGAGATTGTCACGGAGATATACAATACTAAACAAGGAAAGCACGAGAGCGTGTGGACCTACAATCGGAAATTAAAAGATTTGATAGGGAAGCTTGAGGCACAGCCAGCGAATGGCCTAAAGAAGAGATGGTTTATTGAAGGATTGATTCCCTCGCTTCGGAGAAAAATGAAAGTGGTACCATCATCCTTGTACACTGAAGCATATAACCGTGCGATGGACATTGAAAGTGAGAACAAGACATCTTCCAAGGGGAAGAAGAAAGATGACGAAGAGAGTGCAGAGGAAAGTAAAGATGAATCAACAACCGTACAAGTTCTTTGTCGTGACATGCTGTGGATGATGAAAGAATTGAAAGCTGACAAAGAGGGGTCCAAGGAAGCGAATGAATTATGGTGTACCAAATGCAAGATGGAAGGTCATACAAAGGTGAACTACCCGAAAAAACTGTTTTGTGACATCTTCGAAGTTGTGGGACACTCCGTCAAGGAGTGCCCGTACAACCTAAAAGCAAGGAGTTCGCAAGTGTTCTTCACGCAAGGAGAGCAACCAACCCCTCTGACCACATCGCCAAAACCTTAGAGCAACAATGCATCCCCTGGTGGCTACTGTAATAATCGAAGGAATAATACGCCAAGAAGCAAAATTTAGTACGATAGCAAAGGTAGACCCATGATTCAATGCCAGAAATGTAATGAATGGGGTGACTTTGCAAGGGATTGCCAGAACGGGCAAGGCGCCAGGGGAAAGTTATGCAAATGGTGTGGCTCGGGTGATCATGAAGACACCGACTGTCCAAAGCAGAAAGGTATTAACATGCTAGAGATTGCCGATGAAGAAGTCTTGGCGATTATGAGGGCGTAGTCGAAGAAGTCCAATTATCCGGACCCTCGTACGGAGAAGGAAAGGCTCCGAGAAGCCAGGATAGATGTGGAAGAGGCAATGGTGAATGAACGAAGAACTTCTAAAGTCTCCAGTACGTTGTTGCAGTTGGAGTCCGAGAAGAAAATAGTACGGTAGGTGCTTCACACAACTGTACCAATCAAGGTAACTGACCTTCTGCAAACGATGCCCCAACTGAGAGTAGCACTTACAAATGCTATTGAAAATAATCTTCAAAAGGGTCCAACAGAACAAATGACAGAACCGGTAGTAGAGACCACCGATCCAATGCTACTTGCAGTAAGTATTGGGAAGAAACCAACCATCGTATAGATGGAAATTCTAGGAATGAAACTCTCTAACACCATTGTCGACGGGGGTTCTGGAGTCAACGTACTACCAGAGGAGACATGGAAATGCTTGGGTAAACCAACCCTCTGGCCCTCGACATTCCACCTGGTAGGTGCAGATCAACATGGCATCAAACCTCTCGGTACCCTGATGGCACAGAAAGTGGCGATTGGCACGCAGGAGTTCTTACTAAATTTTGTCGTCATCCCACTGGAGAAAAGGGCGTACGATGCACTGTTGGGACGGGGATGGTTGATTGCCACAAAGGCAAACCATAACTAGAAAAGGAATTCGCTGTCAATCGAGAGCCATGGGCGGAAGTATACCATTGATCTAAAGAACCAGACGGTTAGTGAAGAACTGGCATTGTCAGGATCAAAATCGGAGGGAGGATTGGATGTTGATGAAGATAGAAAGATAATGGAGCCGAATGAGGAAGGTATATTAGAGATCGACAATTGCTCCGAGGATGAAACAAGTTTTATAAACGGGTTGTTCCACTAGCAGATGGAGGACTATGAGGTCTTCCACCCCGATTGCAATATGCTACAAATTAGAGAAGGGGGAGAGGAAGGAGACAATGCCTTGACCAATCAAACATTTCCACCTGAGTACGGTGAATATAACGAAGGGGTGGCTGAATTGGATGAAACGCTAGCACATAAATTCGAACGAGACAAACTCATCAAGTACGAGGAATCGACACTAAAGAAGGTCAACCTCAGTGAGCCCGAAAATCCCAAAGAGATTCTCGTTGGTGATGATTGGGACCTCCTACTAAAGGCGGCGGCATTCAAGATCTTCATGGAATACAACGATGCCTTTGCATGGACGTACAAGGATCTCAAAGGCATACCACCAAAGCTGTGCGTACATAGGATCCCTCTCGTACCTGGAGCCCAACCCATACGAAAGAGACCCTATCGGATGAATAAATTCTATGCCACCAAGGTACAAGAGGAAATTGAAAGATGTTGGAAGTGGGCATCATCTTCAAGGTAGAAGTCAGTGAATGGGTATCGCCAATTGTCATCTCCTTGAAGAAGGAAATGAAGCAGATCAAAATATGTGTGGACTTTCGGAGTCTAAATGCAGTGACCATCAAGGACCCGTTTCCTATCGCCTTCGCCGACACAATTCTCAAAGAGGTTGCTGGGCATGAGATGTACTCGTTCCTAGATGGGTTCTCGATGTACAATTAGATCAGTATCGCGGAGGAAGATAAGCTGAAGACAACTTTCATGGTGGAGGACGGAGTGTACGCGTACAACCGGATGCCGTTCGGGTTGTGTAACGCGCCAACCACTTTCCAGAGAATAATACTGCATATCTTTGACAAAATGTCAGTAGGCAACTTCAAAGCCTTCCTCAATGACTGGTCCATTTATAGTGATGCAGAGAAGCATTTGAAGGCCCTCAAAGAGTGCATGGAGAGGTGCCGAACGACCCGTCTGGCATTGAATCCTAGCAAATGTAGGTTTATGGTGCCACAAGGGAAATTGCTGGGGCATATTGTATGCAAGGCTAGACTATAGACAGACCCAGATAAGGTGAGAGTGATTGTACAGATGGAGGCTCCAGAGAACATCACAGGGGTGAAGTCCTTCCTTGGGCATGTGGGGTACTACCAGTGGTTTATCAAGAATTTTGCACAAGTATCTTACCCTCTAGACCTACTGACCAGGAAGGGCCAACCCTTGATATGGGCCGAAGAACAGGAACAAGCATTCAATGAATTAAAGGACTGGTTGATCAACTCACCCATATTGGTGTACCTGAACTGGAACAAGGAATTCCACTTACATGTGGATGCCTCAAACTTCGCCATTGGGGGGACACTGGCACAAGTGGGAGCACATGGGTTGGACCATCCAGTATTCTTTGCGAGTCGGCTACTTTCAAGAGCAGAGAGGAACTATAGTACGATCGAGCGCGAAGCACTAGGAATGGTTTACTCCGTACAAAAGTTCAGACACTACCTCCTAGCCATGCCATTCACCTTTTATGTGGATCACCAAGCCTTAATGTATTTGGTGAACAAGCCAATTATTTAAGGACGAGTGAGGAGATGGTTACTATTGCTCCAAGAGTTTACATTTACTATCATCTTACGACCGGGAAAAAGCCATGTGATTGCTGACCAATTGTCAAGAATCCGGTCGGGTGAACTTGCCGAGGGAGGGGTGAATGAAGACTTCCCAGATGCACACCTATTCCAGATCGCAGTGTTGTCATCATGGTACAAAAAGATTGGAGAATATTTGTCCACATCCACATTTCCGAAAGAAATGCCACCAACCAAAAGGAGGAAGCTCGTCTTGAAGAGTAAGATGTTTCAGCTGATTAATGGCTTGCTCTACAAGATAGGGCCTGATCAAATCCTTCTGAGATGTCATAGAAGAAGAGATACCAGGCGTACTGAAGGAGGCACACGAGGGTTTGGCTGGCGGTCATATGGGCCTAGATGCTATAGCGAGAAAAATTCTCTTGGCAGGCCTATGGTGGTTGACGATGCGCATAGATGCTAGGGAGTGGGTGTTAGGCTATGACACCTGCCAGAGGGTCGGGAAACCATTGAAGCGAGACTTCATGCCATTGCATCCCTCTCAACCACAAGAGTTGTTCGAACGATGGGGACTGGATTTCATTGGACCACTGAAGGTAAGTCAGTTACATCGGTGCCGATACATTGACGACGGAGTTCCGGATCTTTCACAACCTATTAAGCTCGTACTACCCATGAGCTAACGGCTAGGCGGAGTCTACAAATAAAGTGTTGGTATCAGTTATTAACAAGTCATGTGGCGTAGAGGAAGCTGATTGGGAAGAGAGACTACTAGCCATCTTGTGGGCATATCGTACAATGTACAAGGTAATGACGGGCCACTCGCCCTTCCAATTAATGTATGGTCAGGAAGCAGTAGTGTCAATGGAGGACATGGTACCTAGCTTAAGGATAGCCATGGAGAATCGGTTGGGTGATACTGAAAGTTTAAAGGAACGACTATACCAACTTAATAAACTGAATGAGCGAAGGATAATGGCACAATGGGCGATGGAGAACATGCAATGGCGAAGGAAATATTGGCACAACAAGCATCTCCGACGAATGAATTTCCGGCCGGGACAGTTAGTTTTGAAATATAACAGCCGCAATGAAATCAAGCTGGGGAAGTTCCAAGTTCGTTGGTTAGGACCGTTCCGAGTTCGGGAAGTATGTGACAATGGCTCTACAAAGCTTGAGAATTTAGATGGGTCACTACTACTAGAGGCAATCAACTGGTCAAAGTTGAAGCCGTATCAAGAAAGAAAGGAAAAGAACACCATCGCCATCAATATGTTGGGCTACGCCACAAGGGAGGATTGGCCTGTGCAAAACGAGGCCCTGAGAAAAAAAGACTGGGGTTTGGGAGGCCCCAGATATGCAGCAGATGGAGTCTGGGCAGAATTAGGTCGAGACCAAATGATTGAAGAGAGATTGGCGGAAAAGAGAGTGGAAGGAATTGCAGTGCCGCGGATACACAAGCACTTGACCAACGCAGTGTTTGGAACCCCTGCCCTCTGGCGCCGAACGGGTGGCCACTGGCACTATGTGGCTCCTTATGAAGGCGTAAAGAGAGGATACATAGCTAAGGAATTGGACAAAGAGGCTCACGAAGAAAAGGAAAAACAAGCAGCCCAAGAACAAAATGAGTATCAAACTAATGACAAGGCTGAATGGAATGATGGACAATGGGAGGCTTACTTTGAGAAGAAGGCTCCTTGCTTGAAGACGGTGTTGAGGACATAAGACATGTTCGTGACAACAGTGGATGGATATACAAAAGATCTACTTAAACAAATGCGAAGAGACAAAAGGAAAGTGCCAAAGGTTAGGAAGTTAGCAACTAAGGAGGGACTTTGGAAAATAATACCTAACCTAGCCAGGCAACCAATGGTACAAGGCGACGATGTTACATGGTATCAGCAGTACAGAGGAAGGTACATCAATGGTAGTTTTAAAGGTACTGGCCCCGCCCCCTACTTGACAAATGGTTTAATATAGAATACATAGGAACTTGCTATGAAGAGGAGTGCTATAAGAGGCCTACACATGTGTAAATGGTGTTACACGTTTGAATTAAAAGTTTGGGAATATGGTGTCGAGGAACAAAGAGAAAAGAGGAAAAAGAAGAGAGGAGATGAGAGAGAAAATAAACAAAATGGGAAAAAAATAAAAATGGAGACACAAATGGAAGGAATGGAATGAATGGAACAAGGAAATGGAAGAGGAAATAAAATCATGAAACAGAATAAAAATCATGGCCCTGAAGGAAATTGTGCGACCAGGGAAGAAAACGGCCAAGGGAAATGAAGACTGGCGAAAAATCAAACCAATGAGCATTAAAATAAAAAATAGCTAGAGTTTGGCAGATGAAAGGGAGAAATGAAGAAATAAACATTTATTAAATCGATTTTGGCCGGAACTTGAGGGGGAGCCAGTCACAATATAAAGTTACCAATCGACCAAAAGAGAAGGGTACGAGAAGAATGCCAAGTCGACCAACACTTGGCGAGAATCAAAAATAAAAAAATTGCCAGAAATATACAAAGGGAAGAGAGGCCGTACGACAACATATTGCAATAGAGGAAGAAATCGTATGGCAGCTTCCAATCCGCAAGGTACTTAGTATACAAGTCGTACAGTGGGCTGGAGTGGAGGTCATACGAAAAAGCACATGTGAGAACACCATCATACGACCGGAGCAAGGCGACCAAGTACGGGAGGTACAGAGAACACATTGCTTGGCCAACCTAGCCGTATGGCACTCAGAGACTACCCAAATCATACGACATTGACATGCTATTCAGGTCGTGCGACCTTCACAACTAGAGATTCTCCAAGTTGTACGACAGTCACAGAGCCTGCAGTCTCCAGTCGTACGACATTCCTAGGCTATTCAGCTCGTACGACACACATAGTATCTTCAATTTTTACGACATTCGCAATTAGAAGTTCTCCAGGACGTACACAGTTTGCAGTGGCTGGTTGTTGGGTTCCAATCCATACGACACCTAGTCCTCCGGTTTGCACAACGTTTGCTACATCTGGAAATCGTACGACAAATCGTCCTAGGTAGCACCGTACAACCTCAACAGGGCAGCATCGTACGACCATTTCAAGGCACCCAGTCACGACAAGATTTTAAGGTACGGTGGTTAGTCCAATTCGGTTTCGGTAACTGCCACGCAGGAGGAAATAAATTCAATTTGAATTACCGAACCGACAATACAATGGACAAGGGGAAGAAAATTGTGCAGCATAAGCCGAAGGTTGCCTCGGTAGGAAAGAAAAAGAAAATGGATGCAGACACTAAAACGATGTCCTGGGAAAATTTAACTGGCAATGAGTGCAAACAATGGTGGCGAAGCACAGCCAAGGACCACACTCTGAAAATTGCACTACAACACGCTCGGGTGGATAAAGCCGTGCTCTTTCCATTCTTTAATTCACAAGAGTTTGAGCCTTGGCTGAAGGCCATGGTGGATAATTATTGCAGGCACACGCACAAGTCGGTGATAGATTACAGAGCCTATCTAGTTATAGTTTCATTCTGGCTGTAGGATTTTGAGAGAGTTTTCCACATTCTAGCCATAGGGGTGTGAGTCAATAAACCGAAGAAGATGATGTAGCAGAACAAAGAGGTCTTAATCAAGCAAGTATGCCATAATGACTTAACACTGGAGGAGAAAGATACTATATGGAATGCAAGCAATAGAGGCCTCCGGAAACATTATCTGGCGATTGTGGAATGGAAGTGCCTAGTAGACTTAATGAAGTGCCGACTCACAGGTGGTAGCCGAGCGTCCGACATTGCCATCTAGATGGTAGATTACATGGTGGGATTGAGCATTGGCCGAGTGTACAATTGGGCACGGTTACTTTCAGAGCGGATGCGAGAATTCTTATCCCAGCGGCACAAAGCTTTTTATATGACGCAACATGCCATTTCTCTCTTTCTGGATGTTGTTCATACGAAAGTACCTGAAGGGAGATGGGGACGATTGCAGCCTTGTTGTACCCCAAAATAAAAATTTTTGTTACAATTTTGAAGAAATGAGTAAAAGTCTTGTTAATTTAGTCAAAAGGTCAAAATTTGGGTGTGCAGGTCTTGCATGAAGGGTAAAAATGTGAAATTCCCAAAATCTGTTGATCTGGGTCTGCTCAGAGCGACCTAATCTACAAAACCCAGATCTCAGTTTTTCATCCCTACTTTTTAGGAAAATTGCTATTTTTAGAAATTTCCTAAAAATAGTAACTTTTTATGGGTTTCTTTTGAAACAGATACTGGCAAAACTTTCTAAAAATAGAAAGTTGGTCCGTTAGAGTTCAAATTGATTTTGATTGGCTCAAAATACGTCCATATCAGGCTGGTGCAGTCAGAATCTTAAAATAATCAATTTTTCCCTAGTGGGTCTATTCTGCTTTTTCAGAAGCATATTAGGAGCTCCGAAGTCATCAATGGAGGTCGGTCAGCTGCCAGGTGTCAGTTTCAACACTCAGGCGTTCAACAGAAGGCGAGTTGGTGAGCAGGCACGAAGAATAGAGAAGAAGGTGAAAAATTGTGAAAATATTCTAACATTGCTTGTCATGGGCGCCCCAGGAGAGAATAGGCGCCCATCTTTTTAGGGCATTAAAAGTTAAAATTAGGGTTTGAGCCTCCAATCAAAGTTGCTCAGTCTTCTTCCAGCTTCGCAACGAATCCAACAGTGCAGTCATCAGATCATCCAGTCGTCTGGGATTTGAGGCCAAACAAGGAGGATTCAAACAGAAGTCAGAATGAAAAAGAATGAAAATTATCAAAATTTGACTATGGGAACTTTGGGCGCCCTAGGTGAAGAAGGGCGCCCAGCTTTTTGGAGCACCTGACTCAGCAGTTAGGGTTTGTGAATATGCTCAATCTCTTCAGTATTCAGCCAGCTTCGCAACGCCTGTCTCCTTCAGAGCATCCGACTATCCAATCTCCGGCAGATTCAAATCAAAGTGGAACATACAGAATGGAAATTTGAAAAGGAAGATGAAAATCAAGAAAATGGTTAAGTATGGAGCAAATGGGCACCCCAGGAGAGAAGAGGCACCCAAGTTTTCAAGGGTCTAAACAGATGAATTTGCAGATGTAACTCTAACATGATTTCTTCAGAGTTGATCAGGCTCTCCGACGAGATATTCAACACGTCAATTGGAGTTTGTAGTCGCTAGATACGAGAGGCTGAACGAAGGGTTTGATGAGAGCTAAGAATTGAGTTTCAGAAGCAAACATTAGAAAGTGAAAAATATTCTAACTCTGGTGAGTTTGGGCGCCCCAGCTTGCCAGGGGCACCCAAGGTTTTGAAGGCCCAAATTCAACTGTTTGATGAAGTTTCTCCCAGGAGACCCCTCTTAATATCTCCTCAGCTTCGCAACGAGCATAACCATGCTAGTGATAACAAAACGTTGAGCCTATGTGCCTTCTATTTGTTATTCAAGTGTTGTTCAATTGTTTTATGATAGCAAATTGTTGAGTCTCTTTTAGCCAACAAGGAGTTATTGTAATTGCTGTTCTCTTTGTGTAAGAACAAGTTTGCAAGCCTCTTTAGCTGCAAGTTCTTGTTCTAGGCATGTTAGTAGTAGATTTTGTTCCAGAAGTTTGAGAAAAAAAATCATGAGCCTCCTTTGCCTTGATATAACGTCTCAGATTTCCGTTATTTGTGTTATGCTTTTATGATCTTAATTTCAGCTTACATTGAAGTGTGTAGATGTTTGTTAAGGAGTTTATTGAAGCATTTTGTCAGAAAATCAACCTTGTTCATTTCTAGTTTCTCTTGCTCTGCGTATTACTTGAGAAGTTAGAAACGTCTTTAGCTTAAGTTAGTTTTAGTTGAAATTCTTAAAACAAAAAATCTCAGCTACGACGTTTGTGTTTAATAAACCTTGTGCTCTAGCTGATCAAAAAGATAGGCAACTTAGTTTTTAGTTTACTTTCTGTCAACACCATCAGCAAGAGGGAGCTTCCCCTCCTAATTTGAAGAGCAGTTTTACTGTGCATAGCTGTTCGTTTCAATTTCATATTCCAGAGGTGCGAATTTAAACGCCAACAAGCCTCTCACTCATCTGGACCTGGGGCTGTCGACAACATTTTACTGGACAAGATTGGAATTAAAGCAAGTTGGCGAAGGCACTGCTGCAGGGAAGAAGAGGAAACGAAAGGAGGCATTGGTGGAAGAGGAAACATCGACCGAAGAGGCATCTGAGCAAGGTGAAGCGTCCGAACAAGGGGAACCTATTGACTTGTCTTCCTCGACATCGGCTTCCATTTCACCAATGGATGAGGAAGTGTTTGTGGTTATAGGCGGCCAAGCGACATTGGAAGTAGGAGAGACCAAAATACCACTATTACAGCCAGCTGATTTCACTCTTCCAGCATTGCCAGTCAGGGAGAGCCCACAAACAGTGACCTTCACCCTCCTAGTATCGCTAGTTGGAGTTAGGCAAACACTGAGAGTAGCAGCCTCATCACCAGGTGCATCGTTGGGCTGGGCACCACTTGCTGCCATATCGTCACGATGGGCGGCCACTGCATCGATAGCTTTTGGGGAACCAGTGCCAGAAGGTAACCCAGATTCCACAGCTTCCGTGGAGATATTGCCAGAGGCTCCTTCACTTGACACAATACTTGGATCGACAGCTTCAGGGGTTGCAATACCAGAGGAGGCACCAACATGGGAGACGATCACGACACATGAGGAGGCTTCCCCTGTCACACCGCTAGGAGCACCAGGGGTGGCTCAGATTGACAATTGGCTGGGATCAGTGGGCCTCACATTAGAAGTGGCCAAGCAACTGGAGCAGCCGGTTGAGAGTCCTTCAGACGGGTTGGTGGGCGAGGGAGGTGCAGTCATGCACACACATCAGAGTGGGCCAACCAGACTTGCCAACGAGACACCTGAACAACCCACGGAGCTAGTGACAGCGATACATGAGCCTGAGTAGACAGTTAGGGAAACCCTTTCGGAGGGCGAGGAGCCTTCCCTAGCCATCAGAGATGAGGAGGATGAGGAGGGTGACCCCACAGGTGGACTCATAGTAAAAATGTCATAGCCAGACCCATCGGATCCAGTGGGAATAGTACAACGCTATGTGGAGGAGATGGAGCATATGGGAAGATTGATGATTCGGGTGGGCCAGGTTTCTCAAGAGCTCAAGGTTGGCTGATCACCTCTAGTGGGCCAAGAAGTACAACTCATCCGAGGATTTGTGTAGATGGGGTGCGAGTCAGAATTTACTTGGATATTTAGTGAGGGATGGCTAGCAGGGAGACTCCTATAATGCTGCGGGCATGGCGTGGTAGGCCACCAAGGCTGGCAGGAAGGGACGTTGGGGTCCTCGAGAGTTTATACCACATTGAGTGCGCATTCCGTGATGTTTTCTATCTCATGAAACGCCAGGTGTTCTCCATGTAGGTCGCAGTATCACGGAAGGTGGAAGCATATAGTCTCTTATAGAGGATTAAGGAGTCGTCAACTGCTGTAATGACAAACATTCAAAATGATTTGGTAGAATAGACCCGGCTAGCTAGTGATAGGGGGGCCCGATTAGAGGCCTTGGAGACTCGGGTGATCACCCTGGAAGAGGAGGCACAACAGAAAGAGGGGGCATGGGAGCGGCGAGTGAAGGAATTGGAAGACCAGTTGGCAACAAATAGTGCAGAGGCAGACAAGGCTAAAGGCCAATTGATGGAGGCAGCTTGTATGGTGAAGGCTGCCAGGGAGAGGGAGATACTTGCCGACCGACAGCTCTGCACGCGTATAGAGGAGGTGAGGCGACTGCGAGCAAAGCATTCCTCGACTACTTGAGCATCGTCCATGCATCCAGGGACTTCCTCATTTCTCCCTCCTCATTAAATTTGTATATTCTGTCATTCCCTTAGGTTGTCATGTCGTCTGGAAGACGACTTCATTTTAGGGGGTGATGATGTAAGTAGTATATCTTTACTTTTGTTGTAGTCGGCCTTGGTCGTAGTCGGCCAATTGCTAATAAAACTGTAGTTAGTGGGAATAATACATGTCATGTACTTTCGGGTAGGCAAGTCCCGATTAGTGATAACTGTTGTTTTGAAACGTTGTGTCGGTTGGTTGCCTAACTACCACCGAACGTTATATGTACTCAGTTTGGTGTATTTAGAAACATGTTATGGAGGAATGTCATGGTTGATAATAGTGTTGTACATGATATCACTGATAATGAATATAGCTCCTGATGTTCAAACATGATATATTTATGTTCTATTATTTTGTTCCATGTTCTGCATATGATTTAGTTTGCTCAGTAGTATGTAGTACTTGAATTACATTCCGTAGGGAAAATAGTAGCAAAATTCTCCAATTCAAGACTGGCGTTGAAGGATGATATGGTTCTTATTGGTGCTATGAGCAAAGTGGAATTCCCAATTGTTGATTTGAAATTTAAATTTGGATCGGCTCTTTGCCAACTTGTCCACAACTTTTGACTAATCTAAAATTTATTCGCCATAATCTCTTTAAATGACCAAATCTTTGGGTTGTAATCAAAGATTACTATGGTTTTCAGAATTCAAATAGGGATCTTCTGGATAGTTTTGAGGTTTTCTTTCCTCTCTTTGATGCAAGCCTTTATGTAGAAACCCTAGTTTCCCCCTATTCTCCGGATTTGACAGTTTTGTTTGATTTTCTGAAGGTTTTAGGTTTTTTTGACTCTCTTTGAATTTTTGACGTTTTGAGGTTTTTGCACAATAAATGAAGAATGCGTTTTTGCTAGAGATATGAAATAAATGCTTTAAAAATAATCTAACTTCGTAAATAGCAAACCCTAACACGAATATTGAAACCAGACCATTTATTATTCTTTTGCAATGACTACAATGAAGTTCTGGTGACATGCAAAGTAAAAGGCAATGAATATTTGAAAACCTGATTTCTGTAACAGCAATTAATATCCTCCAGATGATGGTACGGCTTCACCAATATCAGCTTCTCCCTCTCTGAAATGTTTGCACACTTATCCAGGGTTGTAGGCGCCTCCAGAAAGGATGATAGAAGACTAATGAATAAGGCGTTTCACCTTCCAGCTCAAGTACGGCTCAAACTGTCATGGTACGGCCTGCAGCAAGTACGGCCAGGTACAGCAACATTAATGATTTGCACGGCCTTTTCCAGAGTCTCAAGATCTGATGAATATTGGGCGCCTGGATTGCAAGTTGACTTCTGTATGTAAACACTGGAGACTGTTTCAACTGAGAAGCTTCAGTTTTAATGAAAGTACGGCCCTGCTGTACCAAAGTACGGCTGTCAGCAGCAATGATTAAACTTTGTACGGCTCCCTTTTCTAAACTCCAGAATAACAAAGAATAGGCGCCTTGGAAAATAGAAGGTATTCTGAATGAATAAAGATGCTGAAGCTCTGTAAATTAATAATCTCTGAAACTCTGTGATTCCTCCTGGATGAAGAAACCCCTGTGCTGGCAATAAATCAGATGTTATTTCACATCCTCTGAATCGCTCTCACTGGAGATGGCTCGTTCTCCAATGCGTTCGAGACTCAAACCCTAAGGTTCTGTGCTCAGGCAAAACTGATCAATTTTCAATCCTCAAATGTCATAATGGCTCAACTTTCAAGGCAAAACCCTTTAATCTTCTCAAAAAGGCGAATTCCTTAATAATAGGGAATTTTAATATATTTCACTTTTAATCTTTTATTATTTCAATAGTTCTCTGACAAATATTTTAATATTTAATTAATCGTCAACTGGCCCCCTTTTAATGTTGGCGCACCCCTCAAGGCAATCACTTAAGTTATAATTATAAATTATAACTTTATAATATAATCATTAATTAATTAATATTTAATCAATGTAATTAAATATTAATATTTCTCCCGTTACTTATCCATTTCCTGTTCCGTCTGATGCTGACGAACTCTGAAGTGATTCCGGATGCTGCCGAAGCCATACTGCTAAAAATAGCAGTGGTCCCACACTGCCCGCCAGGAACTGCTAAAAATAGCAACTCCGCAAAAAGTCTCCGATCGAGCCCAAACGAAAGCCAATTGACCATAACTGCCAATCTGACGCCGAGCCAAGCTCCGAAACGACCCTCTAACCACACTATCAGCCTACGAGGGTCTCGTGATAGGCCAATCTCACGATCGCTGATGCTCACCAAAAAATGGGGACATGACACTTTACTTTACCATCCCTATGAAGTGACATTCATTTCCTCAGCCAAGGGATGGAGAAGAAAGATGCTAACACCTTTGAGAGAAGCATGTGAAAATTTTCTGTGAGCTGGTGGCAGGTGGTGAGTTTCAATGCAGTTTGAAGAAGATGTGTTTTATTTCCCTTTGAAAGTAAAAACTTAAAGAGGTCCATTGGCATCATTATTGTGTGTTTGGTGTTATGGATGAAATATGGAGGGTGTGGTGGAAGTCTATGCAAAAAGATATGGAAAGAGGATGTGTTAGGAGGAAGTTAAGTGCACAAGTTTATAAGGTTTTGATAAGGGGTATTATTGCTAGAGAAAGTGTGAAATTTCCTATAGGAAATATGAATTTGTGTTAGGCTAGTTCTAAGTAAGATTCTTAGGTGAGAAAATGAGCCTTTTCTAGAATAACTTAGGTGTTTAAAATAAATTATGTACAAGAGGTTTGAAAGTACAAGGTCCTTGGTTCAAGACTTGCCTCTACTAAAACAAGTTTGTGATTTCTAGATTCTTGTGTGTAAAAGAGACCTTTTTTTCCATAGATTTATTTTTTGCTAAGTTGTTGCTATGAGTATAGGGTTGTGTTTGGTATGACTGTACTATATATATATACATATATAAAAAACAAAATCTATAGAATTGAAAACACAATTGATAATGATAATTGATAATTTATTGTTAAATGTCAAATCAATACAAAATACAATGAATACTTTGTTTTTCTTTTCATCAAGAGCATCAAAGTCATCACTCAGTTCATTTGAACCACAAGCAATTGTAGTGCCACTCCCACTAGTTACATTTAGTGTAGGAGCATTCTCATCATCAAAAGAGATTGTGGAAAGCCATGCAATAGGGTGCTACATCCCAATTGTTTATTGTCCCTTGCTTGTAGTCAACTTGCTTACGTGATAGGAGGCGCATGTTGAAATGCACATAGACCATCTCTTTTTTTTCGTGTAGTCAAGAAATTGGTCTTTATTGAGTGGATAAAGAAGTATGTACTCTAGTTGCACTTAGCCTAAGAATTCACAACTTGTTGAAATTGGAGACAAAGTCAATAAAACATTTGTAATTAAAATATGCAATATATAGCTACAAAAGAATAATAAGAATGCTAAATAATTAAAAATGCTTACCTGTGATAGAACTGTGATTGCAATATGTTGGAGGGAAATAGAACTCTACCCATGGAGGTACTACCTTGTGTGAGCATCCTTGTACTTTGTAATGTCCCCTTCTCGAGCATGATCTTTTTGTTGACCGTTGGCCTATTCTGGAGACCCGTAGGCTACTCGGGAGTAAAAATTAGGGTTTCTTGGTTGGAGTTTTCTTTTGCTCACGGATTGGTGATTGAACTGCGGATTCGTTCTGGGTTTTTCGTGAGCTTCGCGGTGATATGTTTTCCTTGGCATTCCGAGCACTTTCATGAATTTACTATTTTTAGTAAATTCTATTTCTGGCAGTGGTCCTGTTGGCTTCGGCTCGGTTGGCTCTCATCTTCAGTCTGTTCAGTTGGTTTGATCAATCTTGACCTTGGGAAGCATTTTTGGTGAATATCCAGTTGATTTTAAAATGTTATATTTTAAAGTTATATTTTATTATTGTGACCCCTTGGCCTAGTGAAGCAACTTTAAGTTGTTCTTAAAAAGGGGGACCTTGAGGGGTGGCGCCTCATGAAGATATTTCTTATTTTCTAAAGTTCAAAAAAACACTTGCTAGAAATGGACGCCTATCTTATGGTGGAGATTATTTTAAATTAAAAAGTCAAATTTCCTTGAAGAAAAAGGGACGCCATCCTTGGAGGGAAAAGGTGATATTTCAAATTTGAAAAAGTTAGGGTTTCTAGAAGCTTCTGGAGAGTCTTCACATAGTTATAAAAGAAGGTCTTGGGTCTTCATTTGAGCATCTGATATCTTGAGTAACGTTATGCTGTCGAAATGGTGTTGGACTGCTTCGAGGAATGAATGCCTCCTAGCTTGGCTCAACTTCGTGCTTGTGAGATAGCACCTAGTGGAGAGGTTTCCTGGATTTTTGAGTGATTTTGTAGTGAGGTTTGCATTGTAGTGTTGTTCTTTCATTTGGAGATTAGTTATTTGCATTTCATGTTATTTTCTGGAGTTGCTGATAACATAGCTGATTGTAGTTTTCATTCATATATCAAAAATACAAAAAGATATCATTCTGGGTACTGCATATTTCAACTTGTCTAGGTGGGGCGACCCTCTCTGTTAAGTTACAGAATTTTTAAGTAAGCATTGGATTTTATTTAGTGAAATCGCCCCTCTTGCTGGGCCGTACCATCCTTGCTGCCTTGGGATTTGTGCAAGAAATAATTAAGGGTTATTTGTGGTGTCTATGGTATCCCATCTTGGTCGCCATACTTCTTAGGGTATCTTGCATTTGATTTCACTTCATTCGGGTGAGTATTGAGTGAGATATGAGCATTTCAATGAGGAATTAGAGTGCTGGTCTGATATTCATGTTGCTGGTCTGTCATATCAGACTTGAGAAAATTGTGTATGAGTGAAGGGTGGGTGTTAGAACTTCATAATTGATCTAGTGAATGACATCTTTACTATTGCAGCACTTTGTGGAGCTCTAATCATTGATCTTGTAGGCGTTCTTCAACATTTTGTAAGCTGCACAGTAGTACTGTTAGCATCTCTTCTAAATCTTGTTTTCATGCTTTGTAATTGCCCACTGAATAAGTGGAAGAGGCTGGCTTGCCGCCTGTTTACTTGAATTGCATTGTAATATCTTATATCTCCGCCATATGGTCGCCTCATCTCCATCCTGGATTGAGTAGCACATACTTGGTGTTGAGTTGCTTTCAGTATTGCAATAGATAGGGATCCTTTGACCACATGCTCGTCATTCGCCGACGCATTTCTTGGTTAGAGTTTTTGTATCAGCATTTTCATTAAGATCCTCTGACCAATGCTCACACCTTGCCCACATCGGGATCCTGGTGTACATTCTAGTTAGAGTTGCTTCAGCATCGTTTTGGTTTAGAGCTAACCCTAACGACTGTGTATTGCTCTACTTATTGCAATTGAAAAATTTGAAAAAAATTTGGCTCGGTATATTTCATACTTATCTCAAAGAGCACTAAGGTTGTGATTTTTTGACAAGATGAAGCTCCCAAACTCACAACATTATCCTCCACATCTGGATTTGGGAAGGTTCTTTAAAATATAGTCTTATATCCATCAACAACTTTATGTCTCTATAATTTGGGAGACTATGCAAATGCAAGGAGAAGCAAGAGCATGGTCATCTTGTCCCAATGACCAACATGTTATATCCCCTTGTCTAGTGTAAGTTTGCTAATTACCGTTAGCTAATTTTTCGTAATTTTTTCTGTAGGCTAATGGGGTGATGGAAAAAGGGAAATTAATTAAGTAATTAAATAAAGTTGTCAAAAAATAACTTTGAGTTATAAATTATTAAAAGACATCTTATATTTTATTATTTAAAAGTTTGTTATAAGTGAATGAATCAAGTGTTGTTAGACCCAAGGTACAAAAAAGTGATTGAAAAATGTTACTTTATTAAGACCTCCCTCGCCACCAAGCCCAAATTAAGACCTCCAAAATCACACAAATCTTCATGGTATACATCATTTTGCATTCACAATAAGACCCAAATTAAGATCTTCAAAGCCACACAAACTTTCATAATCTTGAACTAGTATAGGATCACAATGAACTGACAGTGTAGTTTCAACTAACTCACATCTATGTGGAAGTCGTACATTTCACTACTTTGGCCAAAGTATTCTCATTTAGTACTTCGAATGAATGTCATCTATCATGAACACTACTCAGGGCCGATTTGACTTAAGGCTATCTTACTCTACGCGTAGGCTATGTCCTTCAATGGGTATTTAGTCACCCCAGACTATCTACAACAAACTATCTAGTTAGAAACGAAACAGTCTTGAAGTGTCTTGTAACATAACTCCTAATCTGGAAATCTTTATCCTAGGAGTGCTTAGCTTGTCTCAGTTAACCTAATAACTTAAGCCTTAAGACCTTACTTGATTCTGCCTTCATTTTGATCCTAATAGATAATAACTACTTCATCATATTCTCCATATATGGAGATCATACAAAACATGCAATATTCATTCTAAATGCATTTAAATCCTTTCCTTTGTCTTTTTCACTTATTTTTCCTCTTATGCAAAATAAATAAACCATTCACTTAAGTTCTTTTCACATAAATCCCCTTTTCTGAAATTCCCTTTTTCATTGATTCCCTTACTCAAATTCCCTTTTATTCATAACTTGTAAATTTTCTTCATAATAATTCTATCCTCTTAAAACTATGGAAAACAAACACAAGGTAATAGAAACCGACACTCAAATTAAAGATACAAAATAAAGAAGATCCATGCCTGTTTTAAAGCTTCTCCTTCCAAAATTGTTCTTCCAGTCCCTCTTTCAATCAAGCTTCTAGTATAACAGTGACTTCTCACTAAAATCGGCTTCCCAATTATAGTTTCTCACTCTATAACAAACTCCCTCTAAATCTGCTCTCAATAATGAATCTACCACTAATTTCTTACTCAACAATAAACTCACGATGGTATTACTCTCAGCTCATATTGGGATTTTCACTGTTTATGGCAATTGCTGGTAAAATCACTGTATTTTTCTACTCAGAAAAGCAAAATATGCAACCAGAATAATGAAATGGAAATGATCGCTCAAAGGAAATGCTAAACTTGAATTGCATAAGTGATAAAATATAGAATGACATGGCGTCTATATATAGGGCCCGAAATGCAACGATTTCCACTTATGAAGGCATGTTGAATGATAGCTCATAGCACAATGCCTAGAAACATTCAAAGTGAGACATGGCAGGTTTCTGAACCCTTATTTATCAAAAATGGCAGTGATTTGACTTCATTTGAGCCAGCAAATCAAGAATAAATCAACTTAGAAAGGGAAAAACGCTACCTATAGGAACTTACTCGTTATGGCACCCTATGAAGAAATGATTCACCATTTTTGAATTAGTCAAGGTTATATGCCCGCCACTTTGCCTACACTTGTGGCTCGACTACCATATTTTTTGGCTGTGTTTCCCTTCACGGGAGACCAAGTCATGGTTTCTGTGTTTTTCTTCCTCCAACGTGTGAGTTCCTTGCATGGCTTCCTCCACTCACAAATCAGAATTAAACTCAAATATTTCCCTTTTGCTAAAGTCCGATGGTATATGAGTAAATTCATATTTTTCCAATAGTTCAAAAGTATTTTGAATTAATTTATCAAATTAGCCTCCATAAAGATCTTACTAGATTTATGCCATGGTTCATAGTTTTTAATAAAGTTTTTATTTAAAGACTTAACTATGAGATAAATCAATTTATTTTAAATTGATTAATGTATAAATTTTAATCATATATTATATAATATTTAGATATATAGATATATTAAAGTAATATTATTATATACATATACATATATATATATATATATACATATATATGTATATATTTATTTACTTTAATATAAATATATATATTTATATAATATATAATATATTTTCATTTTCCCCAATATATATATATATATATATATATATATATTCATGTTTACAATAGTTGCCAATCAAAAATAAAATAATATTATTAAATATCCATAAATATCATTGGTTATGAGTATATATATACATGTACATATGTCAGTATCACTATATGCATGTATTTGTACGTATACCATGTTGGTACATTCGTATGAGCATATCCATTTGCCGTCATACTTTTGTATCAATATGTATATACCTACAGATGCATGCATGTTCTATATATATATATGGTTATCTTCTAACCAATAATGTTATCACCATATGCTTATAATATCATAGACGGATACACAGGTAAACAATACTCATTCACACATAAAGAAGTAAACAAGACTTCTAATGTCAACATTCAAGCCTATGGATGACTTACCCTTAACTCTAACAAACTGACTTAGCTTACTTAGTCTAAGGGACATGTGTGCATGCTCAAATGGTTCTCGTTACTATTTACCCGACCAAGCTCCTCCTCGAGTGATATTTCTCCTCTGCCTGGAGGAATGGTCCTCTTACCTGCATACCATGACACAACTACGAAAGTCATATGCTCACGACAAGGCAGTATACATAAAACATCGAAAAAGTTAGAATAAACATTATTCAACATCTTACATGCGATATTCATCTAGGATTACATCAATAGATGTAACAATCAAATGAAACAATCATTAAATGGTGACACATTGATATTGACAACAAGAACAACATGTTTTATTCATCACATTGATTCAGTCACTATAACCAGTTGCCCTATGCAATAATAGCTATACAATCGGGGTGTAACATACTCCCCCCCTTATGATTCATCGTCCCCGATGAACTAAGGCATTAGTTAAAAGCATAAAAACATAACACTACATTTATTTTTCACTCTTGAAAGTTTCAAGAATTTTTGGCCGGTTTAATTTGGACATCAGCTTGTCCATCATTTATGGCAGCGTGTTTCCTTTGCTGAAACATAGCCTTTCGAGTAGGCAGTGAGTTTCCATGTTGTTGGGTACCAGAGGTTTTGTTAGGGAATTCATTTGTATAATGATTACCTTTACAAATAAAGCATCTTGCTCTTGGCCCTCTTTTCTCCATGGTTTCCCCAATCTTATTAACACCTTCACTAGCTCTGCTAGTGTCATCATACCTTGAGTTGTCTCTTTTCCAATCTCTTTTGAATTCCTTTTCCTTGAAGCGAGATCTCTTCCCCTTTTTCTTTGTCCATCTTGTGCAAATTCTTCTTTCTTGGGGGCAATCTTTTTGGAGAGCTCAGTATCTTGCTGTATGGCTTTTTCATACACAAGGTCCATTGTGGTCGGACCATGCATATCGACTTCACCTCCAATATTTCAGTTGAGTCCCAAGATGAATTTCTTGATCCAGAATCGTTCATCTTTATGATAGATAGGAACACATCGAAGAAGTTGAGTAAAATTCTCCCAGTACTCGTTGATTGACATGGTCCCTTGCCTCAATTCTTGAAAGTCAAAGAGTTTTTGGTCATAATAACGCTGTGGCAACCAACATTTGTGGAAAATTTCAACAAACTCTCCCCAAGTTAACTTCTAGGTAGTTATGTCCAGTTCAAGCTTTTTGTTTATCCACCAATTAGAGGCTTCTCCTGCTAATTCATATGCTCTCCATGCTGCCTTTGTTACCTCATCGTAGTTCCTTATTTCAAAGTACTTCTCCATCTGGACTAGCCAAATTTCGGCTTCATCGCCCCCTGCACTACCATCAAACTTTGGCAGTATTATCTTTTTCATATCACGAGATAGGTCTGTAGACACCATCTTCTTGTTCCTTTCAGTAAAGTTGGTTGGTGACTTTTCCTTGTGATTGTGGTTTTCACCACGTCCATGAGACGAATTTTCTCCTTTTGTATTGTTGATGGTTATTTCCTTCTCCAATCTGTCTTTCTCTCTTTCATTCTCCAGACTGATTAACCTTGCCAAAATCAAGTCGAGCGTTGCTTCTACACCAGTGGTTCTTTGTTCATCTTCATGACTTGTACCAGGAATATTTCTCGTTCTCTCATACACTTTCACCATGATTTAAAAGTTGGCTTAAACTTGAATGTTTAATACAAGTTAGCCTAATTACGCATTGAATTTTCTTATGAAAGACATATAAGTAAACATTCACATATAAACAAGTATTCATTACTAGATTTAGGCACACGTTTCTTTGTTAATCTCTCTGTACTAACTCTTTTCTGGTAAGACCCTATCCTTATGTTCATGTCAAAAAATTCTCCATCCTTGTCGATATTTCTTTTGTTGACTTCCTACTTTGATCTAATTAATGTTGATATAGCATACAAATAGATTTGTAGTGTTTTCTCAGAATCCCAGAATTCTTGACTCTATAGTTTGCAACTATAAAAGGTTATTTCATTCCTTCTCATTCCTTAGAGTCATTTTACTATATTGTAGGATAAGGTATATGCTGGTTTATTCTTCCTAACCTTCCTACATAACCTGTTTGCTTAGTCTTCCGCAATCTTAGGTAATATCATAATTTTGTTGGTTTAGGAGATCTTACTCCAGGGATAATTCTTAATTCGTCCCACTTACACAAGTTACTAAGAATCATCTCTTTCTTTTCACTTCACTAAGTTCTATTCTCTTGCCATTGTGACACAAGAACTTTTCAATCTTTATCTTCTCATAAGGTTTATACATTGTTGCGTAAGGAGCTCATAGGTTTCAGTGCAGAACTTGGTAGCTCTGATACCACATGTAATGACCTATCTCTTACGTAATTTAAAATTTTCCAATTTTACTCCAAACCATAGTTACAAGAATTGCTGCCCCTTGACCCCGCTGGGGGCGTTGCCCCCAGACCCCCACAAGGGGCGCTGCCCCTTGACCCCGCTGGGGGCGCTGCCCCCAGACCCCCGCAAAGGGCACTACCCCTTGATCCTATTGGGGTGTTTCCCCCAAAACCTCATCAAACTATAGGTCTAAGCATGTTATAGGCCAATGATGAATCATGATCGTTAAACCTACAAAATACATATCCCCTGTTGTAAATCTTTGCATCTTTTGCAGTCAAAGCCATAATCAAGGATTATCTTGTTCCATACATTAGACAACAAAGCATGCAGTCTTGAAGGCTACAATAAAAATTTAATAATAAATTCCTCACTTGAATATACACACCAATCATTGAGATGCAAGAAAATATCATGGCTGCATCATCATCTATGACCTATCTTAGACACTAGCGCATGACTTGTCGTGATGTTGGGATGAGTAATGCAAGCTCTTTTGAGCCATAGACTTATATTTTTAATTTTGATATTTGTTTTGATGCCATGGATTTCATATTCCATGAGTTTTGTATACATTTGACAATATTTATATATTTGAATGTGTTATTTCCTTCAGCTAAAATTTGCGTTTATACTTATGTGATCGATGTATGTTTGTGTATGAGATCATAGTAATTTCTATTTGATGATGTTATTGTGTCTTTAAGGTTTATTTATTAAAGGGTGCGTGAAACAAGTGTTAAATCCTTAAAAATCTCTGAATTTCTTGGGTTTTTCTATTTGCCGAGTCTTTGCCGAGTTTGCGCCGAGTCTGGGCTCCGAGTCTGAGTCCGAGTCAAAAATTGGCTTGCCGAGTCCGAGGCGAGTCCGAGTCTTGTAACTATGCTCCAAACATATAAAGATAACAAGTAACAAAGGCAATACAATAAAAATTTTCCTTTCTTCATTGATAAATGCATACAAGTTACAATATATTTCCACATGAATTCCATTTTCATTGCAAATATAAGTCAGAGTACTAAAGTAATACAATTACATACATAGCTTGAGAGCTTTTGAACAAATAGAAGTAAGAAGGTCCAGGTTCCTTTCCTTTCAAATCTTGGTATGTCGACCGCTTGTTGTGGAGGAGAAACATCACTTGGGCGCTTTTGCGCCAACCACGGACTTATAATGCGGTCCCCCACACACCTATCATTCGATAGATGGCCCTTTCTTTGAAGAAGAGATTGGTAGGGTATCCTTTAACGATTACCAACTGAGCATAGTGATGTGTCCTACACAACTAGAACCTTGCTATTTCATAGTCTCGAACTAGTATAGGATCACAATGAACTGACAGTGTAGTCTCAACTAACTCACATCTATGTGGAAGTCGGTCATTTCACTACTTTGGCCAAAGTATTCTCATTCAGTACGTCGAATGAAGGTCATCTATCATAAACACTACTTAGGGCTGATTTGACTTAAGGCTATTTTACTCTGCGCGTAGGCTATGTCCTTCAATGGGTATTTAGTCACTCCAGACTACCTACAACAAACTATCTACTTAGAAATGAAATAGTGTAGAAGTATTGTGTAACATAACTCCTAATCTGGAAATCTTTATCCTAAGAGTGCTTAGCTTGTCTAAGTTAACTTAATAACTTAAGCCTTAGGACCTTCCTTGATTCTGCCTTCGTTTCGATCCTAATAGATAATAACTATTTCATCATATTCTCCATATATGGAGATCATACAAAACATGCAATATTCATTCTAAATGCATTTAAATCCTTTCCTTTGTCTTTTTCACTTATTTTGCCTCTTATGCAAAATAAATAAACCATTCCCTTAAGTTCTTTTCACATAAATCCCCTTTTCTGAAATTCCCTTTTTCATTGATTCCCTTACTCAAATTCCCTTTTATTCATAACTTGTAAATTTTCTTCATAATAATTCTATCCTCTTGTAATGCCCCCTTCTCAGCAGTGATCTTTTCTGTTGACCGTTGGCCTATTCCGGAGACCCGTAGGGTCAGTGCGGATGGTGAAATTAGGGTTTCCTTGTTTTGGAGGAGGCTGCTTGGAGTTCTGGGATTCTGATTGCGGATTCTTTATGGGTTTCTCGTGAGAGCTTCGCAGTGGTGTGTTCAGTTTGGCATTCCGGGCAACTTCGCGAATTTACTATTTTTAGTAAATTCTATTTCTGGTAGTGGACAGTTTGGGTTCAGTTCAGTTGGGCTTCTTCTGCAGTTGTTTCAGCTGGCACTTCAATTCTTGGCCTTGGGCGCATTTTTTAGTGAGAGATAAGTATTTTATTATAATATTATTATTTTAATATTATACCCCCTTTGCCTAGCAGTGCAACTTTAAGTTGTTTTTAAAAAGGGGGACTTTGAGGGTCTAGGCGTCATAAGGAGATAAATTATATTTTAATGTCAAATTTTGAGATTATTAAATGGGACGCCCTTTTGAGAGATGAAGTTTATTTTAAAAGTGAAATATTTTATGGAGGAAAAAGGACGCCATCTTTTGGAGGGAAAAGAGGAATTTGAAATTAGGGTTTTGGGGCCCTCTGGAAGCTTCTAGATGTTTCTCTCACTTCTATTTAATCAGGCCTCAGCTCTTCATTGGTATCTTTTGTCTACTACACCGTTATGCTGCTGGATTGTCTTCAGGCACTCGCTTCGAGGAAAGCATACCTCCTAGCATTGGCTCTTCTTCTTGCTTGAAAGATAGCAACTAGTTGAGAGGTTAGCATGTATTAGGAATTATATTGCATTTTCAGTTTAGTATATGCATTTGGAGTTCTAGTTTTGCATTTATGTTCATTTCTGGAAATTGCTGAATATCATATGGGAATGTAAGAATTGCTCGCAGCTTTTGAAATAAAATTATTTTGGTTCTGGGCATTAAAGAAATCTGTTTTCCTAAGCTAGGCGTCCATCTTTGCCAAGTTATAGATTTTATATTGCTCATTGGGATTTTTAAAAGAAAATCGCCCTTGTAAGAGGGCCGTACCTTTCTGCAGTTGGCTTTGGGTTCTGTGCAAAAAAAAAATGAAAGTCTTTTGGTGAGGTTTATGCATTCCATTTGGGGCGCCATCATTACTAGAGTAATCTGCATTTGGTTTTAAGTCATTTGGGTGTGTTTTGGGTAAGTTATGAGCATTCTAGTGAGTCCTATGTTGCTGTTCTGAGTAATTTCTGTCATAATCAGTCAATATCAGACTTGAGGAAAGTTAATAGCTGAGTGAGTAGTTGTTGTAAAAGGAGTTTGAAAGTATTGGAGAGGGTTCTTATATTGTTGCAGCATTGAAGGCCTCTAATCTTGTGATTCTGACAAGTTCTCTGATATATTGTAAGCTGAACAGTAGTACTGTCAGCAACTTTAATATTATTGCAAATTCAATGTTTGTATCTGCCCACTGAATAAGTGGAAGAGGCTGGCTTGCCGCCTATTTGCTTATTTGCTTTGTAATTCCTTAAGTCTCCGCCATATGGTCGCCTCTTATCCATCACGGATTGAGTAGCACATACTTGGTGTTGAGCTCTTTTCAGTATTGCAATAGATAGGGATCCTCTGACCGAATGCTCGTCGTTCACCGGCGCATCTCTGGTTAGAGTTCTTGTTCAGCATTTACTTTTGAGATCCTCTGACCAATGCTCACACCTTGCCCGCATCGGGATCCTGGTGTACATTCTGGTTAGAGTTACTTTCTGCATCGTTCTGGTTTATGCTAACCTTAACGGGTGCGTGTTGCATTGTAATCATTTGTGAAAAAACAAAAAAAAATTTGGTCCGGTTCATTACAGTGGTATCAGAGCCATGATTCTGCCAACCTGTGCCCAACAGTGATTCAGTGGTCAGATGAGTGACAGTGATTGCAGATACTTCACCAGAGGTCAGGCCAGAAGACAACAGATACAGCTTCCGCCAGTGCCAGAAGCAGATACTTTGTCAGAGGCTTTGAGAGAAACAGGTTAGTTGTGGATACGGGTAAAACAGTTGAGAACATGTCAGACAATCTTAGGACAGCCATGGAAGAGAAGGATGCAAGGATGGAAAAGAAGTTTGATGGGATGATTGAGATGATGTCTCGATTACTTGCTAAAATGGATCAGCAAGCTTCTCAGAACCATACTCCGAATCAAAACCATGCTACTGGAGAAAGCAGTGGTGTCAATGGACACAATGGGAATAATGGAAACAATGGAAGCAATGGGAACAATGGGAACAATGGTAATGGAGGCAGCAGAACTATTGGACAGCATGATACTATCTCTAGCGGATCAGCCTCTAGACCGCTTTTCCCTACATTCACTCCAAGGGACGAACATCAAGTTGAAGCTACCGTTCCTTTGGTAGACGATGCTAGGCAAGCCTACATGGAGTACTCCACCCTCCCACCTGATCTTAGGGACCAATGGTCCTTTGATCAATTCTTGAATCAGAGAAACAGAAGACACGGAGGAAGAGTTGATAACCGAGCTTATATGGCTCCTAGAACAGATTTTCATCAAGCCTTAGGGAAGGTAACATTGGCTCACTTCGATGGAAGTGATAAGTGTTCAGCAAGATCGTGGGTTCAGAAGTTAGACAACTACCTATCACTTCGTCCCATGCCAGAAGAAGATGCCATCAAGTTCGCAACACTTCATTTGGAGGGAGCTGCCCATGAGTGGTGGTACCATGGTTTGGTCACTCTTGGCCATAACCTTATTCGAACCTATGGAGAATTCACCAACAAGCTGATCGAAAGGTTCGACACTAAGGATCCTGAAGTAAGATTTCGCGAGCTTGCACAACTCAAACAGCATGGCTCCTTGGATTCTTACATTGCTGATTTCCAGAGACTTTCTGTGATGGTGCCCAACATCACCGAAAGAAGATTGGTTGTGTTGTTTTCTGAAGGTTTGGTTGAACCCTTGAAAGGATGGGTTAAAGCTTTCGATCCACCAAGTCTTGATGAGGCAATCAAGAAGGCTCGTAGTATGGAGTTATCAGCCCCTAGGCCTAAATTTCCGCCTAAGCCTTTTGGCCATAAGAGGGATAAGGATAAAAGACATTCTTCTAATCAGCACAAGAAGTTCCCACCTAAATTGACTGAAGAGCAACGTGAACAGCTCAGAAAGGAGGGCAAGTGTTACACATGTTTAGAGCCTTGGACTAAAGGCCATAGATGTCCTGGAAGAGGGCGTTATAATCAAATGGGAACCTATTCTGATTATGAATCAGCATCTGATATGTCTGATCAGCAGTCTTATTTCGGGGACAGCGAGGATGAAAGAGCCACAGAAGAGTCCGATCATGAGCAAGGAGTTGGGGGCCCTATTGCCCAACTCTCTAGTTTCCAAAAGAACGAATCTTTCAAGGTTCGTGGTGGAGTTGGAGGCCATCGTATTGTTGCATTAATTGATACTGGTGCAACGCATAACTTCATTGATGAAGGTGTGGTTGCAAAGAGAGGTCTCAAAACTGAAGAATTTGAAGGCTTCAAAGTCATGGTGGCTGATGGGTTTCACATTTCCTGCACACGAAGAGTTCCTAACATGTCCTTGCAGTTGGGAAACTATGAAGTCAAAGATGACTTCTATGTGGTTACTATTGGTGACACAGATGCAGTTTTGGGCATACAATGGTTACGCTCACTTGGTGAAATCTCTCTCAACCTACAAACCATGGAGCTCAAGTTCCAATCTGATGGTAAGAGAGTTGTTTTGAGAGGAATGTCTAATGGTGGTCCTCGTATAGTTTCTTTCAAAAGGATGGAAAGGCTGATTAGACATGACCAAGTGGAGTGGGCTGCGGAATGCATGGTTCTTCCTGCCAGTCCAGTTGAGACCAAGAGGGAATATCCTCCTGATATTCAATCCATACTCACCAAAAGGAGTAAGGTGTTTGCTGATCTACCACCTGGGCCACCACCAGAAAGAGGTGCTGAGCATGTTATTGAACTTAAGGAAGGGGCCAAACCAGTCATTACAACACCGTATAGATATCCTAAGAAGCAGAAGGATGAAATTGAGAAGAACATAAGAGAACTCCTGGAGATGGGCTTCATTCGCCCTAGCAAGAGTCCCTTTGCTTCAGCTGTGGTTCTTGTGAAGAAGAAAGACGGCACCATCCGCATGTGTGTAGATTATCGTGCCTTGAATCAAAGCACAATAAAAAATCGGTATCCTATTCCTCGGATCGATGAGCTCATTGATGAGCTACATGGTGCTAAATTCTTCTCCAAAATTGATTTGAGATCGGGTTACTATCAAATCCGGATGAGGGGCTCAGATGTTGAGAAGACGGCATTCAGATGCCACTATGGTCATTTCGAGTTCCTAGTCATGCCCTTTGGCTTGACTAATGCTCCAGCCACATTCCAGTCTTGTATGAACAGAGTTTTCCAGAAGCAGTTGAGGAAATTTGTGTTAATTTTCTTTGATGATATTCTCATCTTCAGCAAGACGTGGGAAGAACACCTCAAGCACTTGGAGGAAGTGCTAGCATTCTTGAATCAGAGAGTTTGTTTGCAAAGGAGTCCAAATGTGAATTTGGGATGAAGGAGCTGCTCTACCTTGGCCATATCATCAGCGCTGAAGGGGTGAAGGTTGATCCAGAAAAGATCAAGGCTATAGTAGATTGGCCACCTCCAGAAAATCTGACTCATTTGAAGGGATTTTTGGGTCTTTGTGGCTTCTATAGAAGGTTCGTAAAGGGGTATTCTCAAAGTGCTGCTCCTCTTACTGACCTCACTAAAAAGGGGGCTTTCATGTGGTCAGAAAAAGCTCAAAGTGTGTTTGATAAGTTCAAGAAAATCATGAGTTCTTGTCCTGTATTGGCCATACCAGATTTCTCCAAACCCTTCGAGTTACAGTGTGATGCATCAGGGGAAGGTATTGGGGCTGTTTTGATGCAAGAGAAGCATCCAATTGTATTTGAAAGCAGAAAATTAAGAGGGGTTGAAAGAACCTACTCTATCTATGACAAGGAAATGCTTGCAATCATGCATGCATTAGCCAAGTTCAGACAGTATCTGGTGGGGAGTAAATTCGTGGTCAAGACTGATCACAACAGTCTCAAGCACTTTATGCATCAGAAGGACTTGAATGAGAGACAGCAGAAGTGGGTGAGTAAGCTACAAGCTTACGATTTTGACATTGAGTATGTCAAAGGGAAGAATAACGTTGTGGCTAATGCTTTGTCTAGAAGGCCTCACTTGAGCTCATTGTGTGAGCTTAATGCCGATTGGAAGGAGTTGTTGCTTGCTGATTATACCAAAAATCAGTTTGCAACCAGCATTATTGAAGGTACTTTTCATGATGAAAGGTACAAGGTAGTTGATGGGTTGATCCACTACAAGGGAAGAATCTTCTTGGTGGCTGATTCTAAACTTAAGAAGAAGATTTTGGTGACTTTCCATGACAGTCCACTTGCTGGTCATCAAGGGTACTTCAAGACATACAAGCAGATTCGAGAGAGATTCTCTTGGAAGGGGTTGAAAGATGATGTTCAGCGTCACATCAAGGAGTGTAGTACTTGTCAAATGAATAAAAATGAGCACTCTCTTCCAGCTGGTCTACTGCAGCCACTTCCCATTCCAAATCAAAAATGGGAGAGTATCTCTATGGATTTCATCACCGGGTTGCCTAGGGCTCAAGGCAAAGACTGTATTTATGTTGTAGTGGACAGATTGACCAAATTCTCTCATTTCTTTGCCATCACAAGCACATTTACAGCAGCTCAAGTTGCAGATTTGTTCTTCCATGAAGTGTTTAGACTGCATGGGTTGCCTAAAAATATTGTGAGTGATAGGGACAGCAAGTTCCTAAGCACCTTTTGGCAGGAAATTTTTAGGATGAGTGGTACAGTGCTTACTCCAAGCACTAGCTATCACCCACAAACGGATGGTCAAACGGAGATTGTAAACAAATGGTTGGAGGGCTATCTCAGAAATTATGTCTCAGAACAGCAAAGAGCATGGGTAAAATGGCTCCACTTGGGAGAATATTGCTACAATTCATCTTTCCACATGTCAATAAAGATGTCTCCATTCATGGCCCTCTATGGTTACGAGGCTCCAAGCTTTTCTGATTTGGTGTTAGGCGATAGCAAAGCTCCTCAAGCCAAGGATTGGTTGCAGCAGAGCCAAGATGTTTTGAAATCCTTGAAGGACAACCTTCAAATGGCACAAAATCAGCAAAAGATGTACGCTGATCAGCAGCGTGTTGAGCGCTCATTTGAGGTTGGTGACATGGTATATCTTCGGCTTCAGCCCTACCGACAGTCCACACTTAAGAAGAGTGGAGCTGAGAAGCTGAAACCACGCTTCTATGGACCTTTCAAAGTTGTTAGAAAGGTTGGAGCGGTGGCCTATGAGTTGGAACTACCTTTGAGTAGTAAGGTCCACAATGTCTTCCATGTGTCTCGCCTCAAAAAGGCACTTGGACACAACGTTGTGGCTTCATCATAAATCCCCTTTTCTGAAATTCCCTTTTTCATTGATTCCCTTACTCAAATTCCCTTTTATTCATAACTTGTAAATTTTCTTCATAATAATTCTATCCTCTTGTAATGTCCCCTTCTCAGCAGTGATCTTTTCTGTTGACCGTTGGCCTATTCCGGAGACCCGTAGGCTGTGCGGATGGTGAAATTAGGGTTTCCTTATTTTGAGGAGGCTGTTGCTTGGAGTTTGGGATTCTGATTGCGGATTCTTTCTGGGTTTTCAGAGAGCTTCGCAGTGGTGTGTTCAGTTTGGCATTCCGGGCAACTTTGCGAATTTACTATTTTTAGTAAATTCTATTTCTGGCAGTGGACAGTTTGGGTTCAGTTCAGTTGGGCTTCTTCTGCAGTTGTTTCAGCTGGCACTTCAATTCTTGGCCTTGGGCGCATTTTTTAGTGGAGAGAAGTATTTTATTATAATATTATTATTTTAATATTATACCCCCTTTGCCTAGCAGTGCAACTTTAAGTTGTTTTTAAAAAAGGGGGACTTTGAGGGTCTAGGCGTCATAAGGAGATAAATTATATTTTAATGTCAAATTTTGAGATTATTAAATGGGACGCCCTTTTGAGAGATGAAGTTTATTTTAAAAGTGAAATATTTTATGGAGGAAAAAGGACGCCATCTTTTGGAGGGAAAAGAGGAATTTGAAAATTAGGGTTTTGGGGCGCCCTCTGGAAGTTTCTAGATGTTTCTCTCACTTCTATTTAAGCAGGCCTCAACTCTTCATTGGTATCTTTTGTCTACTACATCGTTATGCTGCTGGATTGTCTTCAGGCACTCGCTTCGAGGAAAGCATACCTCCTAGCATTGGCTCTTCTTCTTGCTTGAAAGATAGCAACTAGTTGAGAGGTTAGCATGTATTAGGAATTATATTGCATTTTCAGTTTAGTATATGCATTTGGAGTTCTAGTTTTGCATTTATGTTCATTTCTGGAAATTGCTGAATATCATATGGGAATGTAAGAATTGCTCGCAGCTTTTGAAATAAAATTATTTTGGTTCTGGGCATTAAAGAAATCTGTTTTCCTAAGCTAGGCGTCCATCTTTGCCAAGTTATAGATTTTATATTGCTCATTGGGATTTTTAAAAGAAAATCGCCCTTGTAAGAGGGCCGTACCTTTCTGCAGTTGGCTTTGGGTTCTGTGCAAAAAAAAATGAAAGTCTTTTGGTGAGGTTTATGCATTCCATTTGGGGCGCCATCATTACTAGAGTAATCTGCATTTGGTTTTAAGTCATTTGGGTGTGTTTTGGGTAAGTTATGAGCATTCTAGTGAGTCCGTATGTTGCTGTTCTGAGTAATTTCTGTCATAATCAGTCAATATCAGACTTGAGGAAGTTAATAGCTGAGTGAGTAGTTGTTGTAAAAGGAGTTTGAAAGTATTGGAGAGGGTTCTTATATTGTTGCAGCATTGAAGGCCTCTAATCTTGTGATTCTGACAAGTTCTCTGATATATTGTAAGCTGAACAGTAGTACTGTCAGCAACTTTAATATTATTGCAAATTCAATGTTTGTATCTGCCCACTGAATAAGTGGAAGAGGCTGGCTTGCCGCCTATTTGCTTATTTGCTTTGTAATTCCTTAAGTCTCCGCCATATGGTCGCCTCTTATCCATCACGGATTGAGTAGCACATACTTGGTGTTGAGCTCTTTTCAGTATTGCAATAGATAGGGATCCTCTGACCGAATGCTCGTCGTTCACCGGCGCATCTCTGGTTAGAGTTCTTGTTCAGCATTTACTTTTGAGATCCTCTAACCAATGCTCACACTTTGCCCGCATCGGGATCCTGGTGTACATTCTGGTTAGAGTTACTTTCTGCATCGTTCTGGTTTATGCTAACCTTAACGGGTGCGTGTTGCATTGTAATCATTTGTGAAAAAACAAAAAAAAATTGGTCCGGTTCATTACACCTCTTAAAACTATGGAAAACAAACACAAGGTAACAAAAACCGACACTCAAATTAAAGATACAAAATAAAGAAGATCCATGCCTGTTTTAAAGCTTCTCCTTCCAAAATTGTTTTTCCAGTCTGTGATGTCCCGATGCGGGACCCTATTGGAAGGTGACGTAGGTCTGTCCGAGCGGTTTGCCCAGCCACGTGTCCGAGGTCTTCGGCGGGAGTACCTATCCTGGGGATGCCCCCTTAACGCTAAGAGGGGTGCCGTTCACTACCAGTCCGGGCTTTTGGTGCAACGGTAACTAACTTGGTATCAGAGCTAAATCCTGCCATCCTGAGGGTTTAGCCATCACATGCAGCCAGAGGAATTTGATACATACAGGTACTATACTCGCAGACGAGCCTTGATTGAAAGGCAACACAGTTTGAGCAGGCAGCCAGGAAACATGGCTGACAAGAATGACAGGGCTGACAGGACAGACATACCTAGGACAGAGATCCCACGGAATAACAGAGACCAGGACGATGCAGAGGTCTTGCATGCACTCAGAGATCTTCGTGCAGGACAACGGCGGTCCGATGATGTATTACAGCAGGTGGCAGTGGCACTGCAGAGATTCGGTACTTCGAGGAGATCGTCACCACATCGTGACGATGACAGGAGTGATGCAGGGTCACGGAGAGCTCCTAGGACAGTGTCACGGACAACAGATAGGCCTACTAGGCCTACTTTCACGAGACAGGAGCCCGATGAGGCTATACAAGGTGAGGAGCACGAGGATTTGTTTGCTGATAACCTTATGGCAGCGAACGAGGAGTGGGAGTTGGTACCTCCTGCAGTCAGAGAACGGATTACTTTTGACTGTTTTATCACACAGAGGCGAGAACACAACAGAGCTCGATAGGATTGGAGACCTCGACAACAGAATAACGACCTAAAACATGCAACCAACAGGCTTAACCTAGCGATGTTTGATGGTAGTGGCAAGGTGACAGGCCAGGCATGGATTAGCAAGTTGGATACATTCCTCACCTTACGTCCGATGGCTGAGAGAGATGCCATCCGATATGCGACACTGCATCTGGAGGGGGTTGCTTATGATTGGTGGCACCACGGCATGGTGACGCTACAGCACGACAGGATCACTTCATACCAGGAGTTCGTAGACAGATTGGTTGAGAGGTTTGATAGGAAGGATCCGGAAACCTACTTCAGAGACTTGGCACAGTTGAGGCAGAGTGGCAGTCTAGAGACCTATATCGGTGACTTTCAGAGGCTATCCGTCATGGTTCCGAACATCTCAGAGAGGCGTTTGGTAGTACTCTTCATGGAGGGTTTGACAGAGCCACTGAGAGGCTGGATCAAAGCCTTTGATCTTCCGTCTTTACAGGAGGCGATGAAGAAAGCACAGAACATGGAGTTAGCAGCCCCGTCGAGTAGATTCAACTCCAGAGGTTCTTCATCATTCAGGGATAACAAGGGCTTTAACAGAAATAAGGATAAATCCGATTTTAATAAAGAAAAATCAGACTTTAGAAACGATTCAAAGGGTAAATCAGCAGCCCCACCTTTGGATCGTGAAGCCCTTAATGACCTTCGCAGGAAGAAGCTTTGCTTCTACTGCAAGGGACCATATGACGCCAATCACGATCGTCCTCTAAGACCTAAGGGCAAGGCAAATCGTGTGATGTGGGCGTATTATGAGGACTCCGAATCAGAAAATTCCGAACAGCAAGAGCATTCAGATGATTCAGAGTCAGAGGCCCTAGAGCCTAGAGTAGAGATAGAGATAGAGCCCGAGCTTCAGATACAGGAGGCCCGTTTATCTAGCATTCAACAGGAGGGTTCTTTCAGGCTTCGTGGTGTGTTAGCAGGACAGAGGGTCATTACCCTATTGGATACAGGAGCCACGCATAATTTCATAGATGCTAGATTTGTTGAGAAACGTGGACTCATCACTGAGGAGTTCGAGGGCATTAGAGTCAAAGTGGCAGATGGATACACTTTGAGATGCGAACGCATGATTAAGGATCTCCCTTTACGCTTGAACAATTATGAGTTCAAGGTAGATTATTACATTGTTAATATGGGGGACATTGATTTAGTCTTGGGAATGAAGTGGTTACATTCATTGGAGGAGGTCACACTTCGTTTTAAGGACATGGAGATCCGTTTTGAGGTCGACGGGAAGACTCACATACTTAAGGCAATTCGGGACAGCGACCTTAAAACAATTTCTTTTCGCCGAATGGAGCGGCTCATGCGTCATGACATGGTAGAGTGGGCTGCCGAGTGTCATTTAGCACCTATACAGGAGGGACAGCAAAAGACAGAGTATCATCCGGACATTCAGAAGTTGAGAATCAAGCATGACAAGGTGTTCAGTGATATTCCGCCAGGTAGACCTCCAGATAGGGGCATAGAGCACATCATTGAGCTCGAGGAGGGTGCGAAACCCGTTATGATAACTCCTTACAGGCATCCTAAAAGATTAAAGGATGAGATCGAGAAGACAATAAAGGAGTTACTTGCTATGGGTCACATTCGACCAAGCAAATCACCGTTCGCTTCTTCAGTTGTATTGGTGAAGAAGAAGGATGGAACGTTACGTATGTGCATTGATTATAGGGTCCTGAATAAGAGGACAATCAAGAACAGATACCCGATACCGAGGATTGACGAGCTTATTGATGAGCTTCATGGGGCATGTTACTTCACTAAAATTGATTTACGGTCGGGTTATCATCAGATCAGAGTCCGAGAGTAGGACATAGAGAAGACTGCCTTCCGATGTCATTGTGGGCACTTCGAGTTCGTAGTGATGCCATTTGGGCTCACTAACGCGCCAGCCACCTTTCAGTCTACAATGAACAGGGTTTTTCATGCATTGCTGAGGAGGTTTGTGTTGGTTTTTTTCGATGACATCCTGATATACAGTAGGACTTGGCAGGAGCACTTGGCTCATTTGGAGACAGTGTTGAGTATCTTGGAGAGGGAGTCCTTGTACGCCAAGGAATCCAAGTGCGACTTGGGGATGACCGAATTGCTTTATCTAGGTCATATTATCAGTGCAGATGGAGTGCGCATGGATCCTGAAAAGATCCGCGCCATTATTGATTGGCCTACACCGGCAAACCTGACACAGTTGAGAGGGTTTCTCGGTTTATGTGGATTCTACCGCAGATTCGTGAATGGTTATTCACGACATGCAGCCCCGATGACAGATTTAATGAAGAAGGGGGCATTTGTTTGGACTTCTGAGGCACAGGAGTGTTTTATGAAGTTCAAGGAGTTGATGACCACATGCCCTGTTTTGGCACTACCCGACTTTACGAAGCTGTTTGAGCTTCAATGTGATGCATCAGGTGAGGGCATTGGTGCGGTGCTTATGCAGGACAAGCACCGACGGTAATTTAAAGCCGCAAGCTCAGAGGAACCGAGAGATTGTATAGCATATATGATAAGGAGATGCTCGCGATTATGCATGCCTTAGCAAAATTTCGACAATATCTTGTTGGCAGCAAATTTTGCATAAAAACTGATCATAACAGTTTGAGACAATTTTTAGGACAGCGAGATCTTAATGACAGGCAGCAGAAATGGGTCAGTAAGTTGCAGGCTTATGACTTTGATATTTCATATATCAAAGGTACACAGAACGTAGTGGCTGATGCACTTTCACGTAGACCGTACTTGAGCACTATGGTTCATCTCGGAGGATTGGAGGCATATGATAGTGGCAGAATATGCCAAGGATAGTTGGGCCTCCAGTATTGTTGAGGGATCAGCAGTTGATACCAGGTATACGCTTGTAAATGACTTGATCATTTACAAGAACAGGATATTCTTAATCCCAGGGTCAGAGGTGAAGAACATAGTTATGAGGGCCTTTCATAACATGCCTACAGCAGGACATCCCGGATACTTCAAGACCTACACGCAGATACGGGAGAGGTTCACATGGAAAGGGCTCAAGGGAGATGTTCTTCAATATGTGCGTGAGTGCCCTGTTTGTCAGCAGAACAAGCAGGAGAACACGTACCCGGCAGGTTTACTACAGCCACTTCCGATTCCTGACAGGAAGTGGGAATGCCTGTCGATGGACTTTATTACGGGCTTGCCTAAAGCCTAAGGGCGTGATTGCATTTATGTAGTTGTGGATCGGCTTACGAAGTATGCCCACTTCTTTCCGATCGCCACGACTTACACAGCTACACAGGTAGCAGAGGTATTCTTTCGCGAGGTATTCCGTGACTTCATGGGTTGCCTTAGAGCATTGTGAGTTTACATAGATAGTTGTTTCGCGGAGTAACTTCCGCCGTGAGGTATTCAAAGCTTTGTGGGACCGAAGCTCACTCGAAAGCACTAGTTACCACCCGGCAGACCGACATGCATCGAGATCAGAACAAGTGGGTGGAAGGTTACTCAAACTATATAAAGGTGGCAGCATACGGGTCAAATGGATACATTTGTGTGAGTATTGCTATAACTCGACATTCCATATGACCATTCAGATGTCACCTTTCATGGCGTTGTACGGGTATGAGGCGCCGAGTTTCCTTGATTTGCTACTGAGCGATAGTAGAGTGCCGAGTGCAGGATGTTGGTTGCAGGAGAGTTAGGACACTATGAGGGCTCTCAAGGAAAATATAGCTAAGGCACAAAATCAGCATAAACAGTATGCAGATCAGAAGAGGACGGAGAGGCATTTCGAGGTTGGTGACATGGTTTACCTCATGCTGCAGCCCTACCGTCAGTCCACTCTTAGGAAGAGTGGGTCAGAGAAGCTCAAGCCACGTTATTACGGTCCTTTCAGGATCTTGAGGAGAGTTGGCGATGTGGCTTACGAGCTTGAGCTTCCAGCAGAGAGCAAGGTACACAATGTATTTCATGTATCACGCCTCAAGAAGGCGTTGGGTCATCGTGTGGTACCATCTGCAGTTCTACCTCCCTTAGATGATGAGGGAAAATTGATTCAAGATTCTCGAAAGTCCATCCCGAGTACAGGAGAGATTAAGGCTTCTGAGGACTATCGTGGAATATCCGAAATGGAGAGATTTGCCTGCTGGAGAATGCCATACGTAGCTTAGGAGATTCTGCAGCATCCGGCATTGAGATTGCTTGAGGACAAGCAATTTCAGGAGGGGCGGACTGTCATGTCCCCTTCTTAGTGACATCTCTCGGAGCACAGGATTGGCCTATCATACGACCCTCGTAGGCTAATGGACTGGATAGAGGGTCATTTTGGAGCTTGGCTCAGCTTCAGTTGGCGGAGTTTGATCAGTAGGCTTTCGTTTGGGCTCGATCGGAGACTTCTTGCAGAAGTTGCTATTTTTAGCAGTTCCTGGCAGGCAGCGTGGGACCCCTGCTATTTTTAGCAGTATGGATTTGGCAACGTTCAGAATCACTTCAGTGTTCGTCAGCTTCAGACGGATCAGTCATCGGATGAGTAACGAGGGAAATATTAATATTTAATTGCATTAATTAAATATTAATTAATTGAGGATTATAATATAAAGTTATAATATTAAATTATAACTTAAGTGATTCTGCTTGAGGGGGTCGCCATCATCAGAGAGGGGGCCAAATTGACATTTAAATTTATATTAAAATATTTGGCTGAGACTATGGAGAAATTAAAAGATTAAAAGTTGAATATTTTATTAAAACCCTATTATTAAGGAAATTGCACTTTTGAGAGATATAGTGCATTTGCCTTCGGTTTTGAGCCATTATGTGATTATTGATTTTGAGAAACTGATCAACTTGATCTGAGCAAGAGACTTTAGGGTTTCAAGTTCGAATTCCTTGGGGAACGAGCCATCTCCACTGGAAGCAATTCAGAGAGTGTGAAATAACATTTGATCTATTGCAGCTGAGAGATTTCTTCATTCAGAAGAAATTACAGAGCTTCATATTGAGTCAAACTTCAGAGTTATCAGAGGTATTCATTATTCAGGAGAGTTATTGCACAGAGGCGCCTATATTCATCATTTTCCAGAGAATCCAGAGGAGCCGTACAACTTGCATTTATTACAGCAGCAGGCCGTACATTTCTGTCAGGCCGTACTTGCATGAAAAGGCGTGTTCTTTTGTCTTGAGCCAAACACCTATCTTCTGACCTTCTCTCTTCTCCACCTTGGAGCGCTAGGGTTGTTGGAGGCTTTGGAGATCATCAGACTGGGGGAGATCACAGATATTCATTGCAGCCGTACCTTTTCAGCTGATCATTTATTGCTGCCTTTTACCAGGTTTTCAAATAAAACTATTACTTTTTTCATTTGCATGCAACTGGGTATTTTTGTAATCACTACAGAAGATCAAAATAAATATACTGGCACTCTATTTCCATCATTTCCAGAGTCATTTAATTTTTATTGAATTTATTTCAATTATATGCAAAAATCGTACCATTTCATTTATTGCTCAAAAAACTCAAAAACAAGCAAAAAACCAAAACACTTCAAAAAAACACAGAAAACTGTCAGATTCGGAGAATAAGGGAAACTAGGGTTTCTACAGTGGTATCAGAGCTGGAGGTCTCGAGGTCGAGACTCGCGGAGCGTGGTGGGCTGTGATGTCCCGATGCGGGCCCCTATTGGAAGGTGACGTAGGTCTGTCCAAGCGGTTTGCCCAGCCACGTGTCCGAGGTCTTCGGCGGGAGTACCTGTCCTGGGGATGCCCCCTTAACGCTAAGAGGGGTGCCGTTCACTACCAGTTCGGGCTTTTGGTGCAACGGTAACTAACTTGGTATCAGAGCTGGAGGTCTCGAGGTCGAGACTCGTGGAGCGTGGTGGGCTGTGATGTCCCGATGCGGGCCCCTATTGGAAGGTGACGAGTCTCGCCCCAGCGCCGCCTGCCCACGTCCGGTGGTCTTCGGGCGGAGTACCTATCCCGGGATGCCCCTTAACGCTTAAGAGGGGTGCCAAGCTCACTACCAACGCTTTTGGTAACGGTACCCAACCGGTATCGAGTCGGAGGTCTCGGGAGGTCTAGACGCGAGCGTGGTGGGTCATGGATGTCCCTGGCGCGGGCCTTCATTGGAAGGGTGACGAGGGTCCTGTGCCGGTTTGCCCGTACCATGTGTCCCAGGTCTTCTACGGAGTACCTATCCCTGGGATGCCCCTTAACGCTTAAGAGGGGTGCCGCTCACTACCAACCGGGCTTTGGTGCACCAAGAATCAACTTGGTATCAGAGTCGGAGGTCTCGAGGTCGAAGACTACGGAGCGAAGTTGTGGATAGCCCGGATGCGGGTTTCTGAGTTGATAGCCGTTCGAAGGGAAGCTGACGAAACCGGAGTCTTTCGGCGGAAAACTGGATGCTTCTTATCCAGGGTGTCACCAGCAATGGTAATCTAACCACACGTGGCCGGGCAAACCGCTCGGACAGACCTACGTCACCTTCCAATAGGGGCCCGCACGGGACATCACAGCCCACCACGCTCCGCGAGTCTCGACCTCGAGACCTCCAGCTCTGATACCAAGTTAGTTACCGTTGCACCAAAAGCCCGGACTGGTAGTGAACGGCACCCCTCTTAGCGTTAAGGGGGCATCCCCAGGATAGGTACTCCCGCCGAAGACCTCGGACACGTGGCTGGGCAAACCGCTCGGACAGACCTACGTCACCTTCCAATAGGGGCCCGCATCGGGACATCACACAGTCCCTCTTTCAATCAAGCTTCTAGTATAACAGTGACTTCTCACTAAAATCGGCTTCCCAATGATAGTTTCTCACTCTATAACGAACTCCCTCTAAATCTGCTCTCAATAATGAATCTACCACTAATTTCTTACTCAACAATAAACTCACGATGGTATTACTCTCAGCTCATATTGGGATTTTCACTTTTTATGGCAATTGCTGGTAAAATCACTGTATTTTTCTACTCAGAAAAGCAGAATATGCAACTAGAATAATGAAATGGAAATGATAGCTCAAAGGAAATGCTAAACTCGAATTGCACAAGTGATAAAATATAGAATGACATGGCGTCTATAAATAGGGCCCGGAATGCAACGATTTCCACTTATGAAGGCATGTTGAATGACAACACAATGCCCAAAAACATTTAAAGTGAGACATGGTGGGTTTCTAAACCCTTATTCATAAAAAATGGAAGTGATTCGACTTCATTTGAGCCAACAAATCAAGAATAAATCAACTCAGAAAGGGAAAAACGCCACCTATAGGAACTTACTTGTTATGGTGCCCTATGAAGAAATGATTCACCATTTTTGAATTAGTCAAGGTTATATGCCCGCCACTTTGCCTACACTTGTGGCTCAACTGCCATATTTTCTGGCTGTGTTTCCCTTTGCGGGAGACCAAGTCGTGGTTTCTGCATTTTTCTTCCTCCAACTTGTGAGTTCCTAGCGCGGCTTCCTCCACTCACAAATCAAAATTAAACTCAAATATTTCCCTTTTGCTAAAGTTCGATGGTATATGTGTAAATTCATATTTTTCCAATAGTTCAAAAGTATTTTGAATTAATTTATCAAATTGGCCTACATAAAGATCTTAGTCGATTTATGCCATGGTTCATAGTTTTTAATAAAGTCTTTATTTAAAGACTTAACTATGAGACAAATCAATTTATTTTAAATTGATTAATATATAAATTTTAATCATTTATTATATAATATTTATATATATAGATTTATTAAAGTTATATATATATATAAATAATTACTCCGCATAATTTATATATATATATATGTATGTATATATGTATATATTTATTTACTTAAATATAAATGTATATATTTATATAATATATAATATATTTTCATGTTTACACAAGTTGCCGGTCAATAATAAAATAATATTATTAAATATCCATAAATATCACTGGTTATGAGTATATATATACATGTACATATGTCAGTGTCACTATAAGCACGCATTTGTATGTATACCATGTTGATACATTCGTATGAGCATATCCATTTGCCGTCATACGTCTGTATCGATATGTATATACCTATAGATACGCACATATTCTCTATACATATATATATGGCCATCTTCTAACCAATAATGTTATCACCATATGCTCGTAATATCATAAACAGATACACAGGTAAACAACACTTATTCACACATAAAGAAGTAAACAAGACTTCTAATGTCAACATTCAAGCCTATGGATGACTTAACCTTAACTCTAAGAAATTGACTTAGCTTACTCAGTCTAAGGGACGTGTGTGCATGCTTAAATGGTTCTCGTTATTGTTTACCCGACCAAGCTCCTCCTAGAGTGATATTTCTCCTCTGCCTGGAGGAATGGCCCTCTTACCTGCACACCATGACATGACAACGAAAGTCATATGCTCACAAGCCAGTATACATAAAGCATCACAAAAGTTAGAATAAACATTATTCAACACCTTACATGCGACATTCACCTAGGATTACATCAATAGAAGTAACAATTAAATGAAACAATCATTAAATGGTGACACATTGATATTGACAACAAGAACAACATGTTTTATTCATCACATTGATTCAATCACTACAACCAGTTGCCTTATGCAATAGCAGCTATACAGTCGGGGTGTAACACTATGAGATGCCCCCTAGGCAATTTATGGTGTTTATCTTCAATGATGAACAGATTATCTGGTTGTAAAATCTGAAGGTCGTTTTAATTTGTTGGTTGAATTTATCAGTAGGTATTGGGTATCAAAATGCCAGTCTATAGTGGAGGTGATAGAATGAATACGTTGGGAAATGAATGCATTGACGAGAATGTATGAATGTCGGTTGCCGTGATTTCTAAGAATGCAACGAAATTTCAAACTGAGCTGTGAATTTTTTGTTCGTAATGTGTCATAAAGGAGTCGATACAAGATTGTCCGCCGATATTAAGATGTTGCCGTGCATTTTTTTTTTAAGGAAACTGTAGCTCGAGAGGAATCAATGATGAAATATTAAAATTAAATATCTTTGTAAGTTAAGTGCTGAAGGTAGCTGCCGCTACTTGGTGAATAGACGTGGAGCTGAAGGACCATTGTTTTTGGCTGCGGGTATCTGAGGAGTGTGAATTCTTATTTAATTTCTGAAGAGATACGGGAAGAAGCTATTCTATTTAATACCTTTACTTGCCGCCTCTTCCTTAAATTAAGTTGGGCGAAACTAAAGATTTACAGAGGAGCCGCGTATGAGATTAGGGATATTAAGAGTCGATTTAGAAATATACGGGAGATATCTGAAATATGATTGGACATACTCTTTATATTGTTGCCATTCCATTTGGTCTATTTAATATTGCCGCCATCCAAAGAAATGATTTTCCTTTTAATTGCCGTTTATCTTTGAATGGCCTCAACCTCATTTGGAGCCACATCTATGTAGATATTAGGCTGTGTTATATTCAAAGGGAAAAATCATAGAATGAATTCTTATTTGATAAAGTTTATTATATCCAGAACTCGAGGAGTTGACACTTCTTACGGCTGCATCAATTTAATGGTCTTGCAAGTTAAAAGAAAATGATAGCAAGTCTGAAGCCTGTGGTCGAGTTATGCCCTTATAGATCATTTGGGCATTATTTGCTTTACTTAGATAGGGGAGCTCTTTGTGTTGAAAACTATGAGGTTGAGGTTGTGTTGCCCATCCTATATAATTCCTTAGCTACTTTTCAAGATCAGGCTTGTATCTCAGATCATACTAACTATGGTAGAGTCTTCCATGCCAACACAATTATTGTCCATCTGGAAGGGCTTTTGATTCTTCCTTTATTACAATGTCCGCCGTCTGTTGCCATGGAAAACCAATTGGATGCTCCTGGTCTTGGGATTCAGATTTATTACAGAGACATTACACATTTAGAGGTATTTAAATATTGCAAACATAATACTACCGTTAGCTTGAATGTATCGGGAGCTCTCTGTTTGTGCACTGCTTGATATGAAAACAAAAGCCCAATCGCATAAGAGATAAGTATTTTATGTTTGAATAATGGTCATGGATTTTATGTAATTAATAATAATTCATTCAATAACATTGGGAATAGTGAATCATACATGCTTCTACCATCGATCTGTATATTTCTCTTAAAGGTAGTTTGATTCTATGAACTATTATTAGTCTCTCTAAGATGCTTCCAGGACGGATCGAGTTGCATAAGGATGATGAGAGATTGCATAAGGAATTTTAAGAGGAGGAAATGTCATTCAGAGGGTGTCTGACAAACCAACAGAGGCAATCTTGGATGAGGAGGTCAGGAGGCTAATGCATGTACTTGGAGTTTCAGAGGTAGTCACTTCTTCATGAAGATTTGTTGTAATGTATATTTCTTTGAGACGAAGAACTATGAGGTGAAAGCTCTTGTAGTGTATATTTCTCTGAGATAGAGAAATATGAGGTGAAAGCCCTTGTAGTGTATATTTCTCTAAGACGGAGAAATATGAGGTGCAAGCCCTTGTTCATCTCTGAGACTGAGATGAGACATCATGCTGAGAGACTTCATGACATCGCGTTGAGAGGCTCCGTGATGAACCTTTGTACATCTTTGAGACTGAGATGTTTTTTGTGATGTTGAGAGACTCCATGATGACATCACATTGAGAGACTCCGTGATGAACCCTTTGTACATCTCTGAGACTGAGATGTGTTTCGTCATGTTGAGAGACTCCATGACGACATCACGTTGAGAGACTCTGTGATGAACCTGAGATGTGTTTTCCACAAATGGGTGTAGCCATTGTGGACATCATGTTGAGAGACTCCATGATGAACTCTTGGACATCTCTAAGATTGAGATGTGGTTTTCCACAAATGGGTGTAGCTATTGTGGGCGTCATGTTGAGAGACTCCATGACGAGGATATCTGGAAAATACCTCCTTAGCTAAGAGGGAGTGTTAGTGCTTGGTAGCTTTGGGAGATATTTTCCCTTTAATAAAATGATTTCCAAGGCAGGTCGGCCTTGATGTGCAAATAATATTTTATATCTTGTATTTTCTCTAGGGGCCGACCTAGAGAAGAGGTTGCCTAGTTATGTATTTAAGGAGGATCAACTCCTCTCATTTGTGTAACACAACCATTCTCTCATTCGCATTTCCTAAGCAGCAGTAGAAGTTTGCATTCCTTCATCAGCAGATTGATTCTTTGAAGAAGCATTATCCTTCATTCAAGGAGCGATATGTATTATTGTATGAGATTCAGCCCTATATAAGGCCTGATTGTTGTATGCAGAATTCTGCACTTATTTAACTGATATAAATAAGAGATCTTTTGTTGGGTTTTTCTCCCTCAAGTTGGAGGGTTTTCCTAGGGTAAAATCCTGGGTTCATTGTTTATGTGTTGCATTATTTCTGCTTGCTTACATTTCTGATCCTAAATCTAACACTTGCAATTTGTTGGTCTGGCAACTTAGTTTGGTCTTTACTCTTGAGTTTATTGATTTAGTCCTTTGTTTTCCATATATTGGAAAACCTAGATACTGCATAGGTAATGAGCCTTCCTAGAACTCTAGTTTATGCACTATATTTTGTAGCTGGGCTATTGTTGGTGAAGATTATCTGGGATTTGGATTTGTTTCAGTGTACCCCGGGGACATATCCCCCCCTAAATCTCGAGCATTCCCGAAATGGGGACGTCCCTGGGACGTGGGGACGGTGTTCCCAAGTCCCTAGCGGCGCCACCAAGTTTTCCATTCGCTGTCAGGGATGCGGGGACATCCCGGCGTTCCCGGGACGCTAAGGGGGATGCCTGTGTGTCCCTCAAGCATCCCGGGGATGCCCAGGTGCCCCCTACTGCGGCAACTTCAAGCACATATTTAAAAAAAAAAATTAACATATTTTTTTATTATTTCTTTGGTTCTATCATGATTTTGATTTTGTACTTGTTTTGATATCATGCTACTCATTGTAATCATCTTTATGATCAGATATTTTTTATATCATATAATAAAAATCTTCCATTTGCCGATTCGACAATTTAAAATTTTATGTAGTATTGAGAATTCTAATTTCTAATTAGTAATTCGATATTGAAAATTTCAATGTTCATTGTTCAATGCTCAATGTTCAAGTATTTACTATTTAGTATTTCATTTGGCATTTGCAATTTTCAAGTTTGCTATTTTACTTCTTGATAGTCTTATACATCTTTTCATAACTAGCATTTTAAGTACCATATGTATACTAATATACACCTCCCCCCCCCGCTCCCCTCGCCGCCGTCCCCCCACCATCCCCAAATTGAGGCCCTTTTGTCCCCCCGTCCCCGACAGTGGTGTAACTTGATTTGTTTATGTTTTTCCCTCTGGCAAGCCAGTAGGTTTGGAGAATCAAATAGATCCAAATTACTTTTCTTTGCTTTACCACGGAGAAGAGAATTGTATCATCTGCAAATTGGTAACTTGTGTAACATTCTTCTGTTATTGGTAACCAAATTTTTTTTTTTCCATGCTTGTTTGAAGTGTGTTGAGTAAGGTTCCTCCATTAGAATGAATGAGTATGGGCTTCAGGTTTCCTTACCTTAATCCTCTTAAAGAGCTAAAGTTTTCTCCCAAGTGAACTATTGATTGAGGCTGCGAATGGGTAGTAATATAGCTGTTTATCCAGCTAATCACTTTTTTGTTGAAGCTCATTTTCTGAAGTGTCGGCAAGAAATTCAGCTGCATCATTCAAAAGCTTTTGAGTCTTGGACATATCTAGTTTGCTGAAGATTCTGGGTCTTTTTATTTTATTTTAATAGTGCAACAATTTCTGAAGTACTATGATATTGTCCATGATTTGTCTGTCTTGAACAAAGGTAGATTGGGTTTTTAAAATACTTTTGGGCTGTGGCTGCCTGAGTCCTGCGGCTATGGCTTTGGAAACAATCTTGTATATAATAGGGAAAAACTGGTTCACCATGTCTGCTTATGCTGGCTTTGCGAGGGGCACTAACCTTGTTGTATTTAATCTGTCCTAGCATTATTTTCTTTCTTCCGGACTCCAAAAATGTTTGTAAAACATGGCTGAAAAGTGAAAAGCCTTCCAGACCTGGGGCTTGGTCTTTATTGATTGAGAATCGCTTCTTTGAGCTTCAATTCCATGATGGATTTCAGGAGCTGGTTAATATCTATTTCAGGTACTACTGCTTTCAGTATCTCCGGCAGGCTTTGGTTGAATCAGCGGTATATCAATCAGAGATTTATATTGTTGAATTAATGATTGGAATATCCAAGAAAATAACAGATCAAAGTTGTTATCCTTTTTTGTGCTGCCTGTTAGCCTGCAAAATCTTCAAATAACAAGTTGTCCAAGGAGTTTGATTAGCAGCCAACCCTTTCCTTCTATCCATGGACCATAACAATGCAATTTATCTTAATATGCCTATGCAATACTCATCCACATGTAGTAGATCCTTACATCCAATACCCCAGACCCTCAATCCCTCCTATTTTGTCAATTTGCAGTTTCACAAAATGGGTATCAGAAAACCATATATTCTTGTATGCAATCTATTAGTTTTCTTTATCCCTGTCAGCGCATTCTTTGTGGCCTTGCTGTAGTAGATTTCTTTTAATGGAAGAATTTTGCCATATGGATGGATTGTTATAGTTGACAAAAAGATCATCCAATATGAGTGCTTGGAGATGCAATATTTCTGAAGTAGCAGATTGTGTCAATTCTTTAAGAAGTTGATATGGAGAAATAATATTAAATAAAAGAAAATTCTTCCTACTCAAAATATTGATTCATACTGCCAAAGAGAACTGATTTGTTTTACCAACTTTTTCATACTTCAGGTTTTGAAAAAGCAAGGAATGAGTGTTGCTCGTCGATCCCAAAATGAACAGATCATTCCAGAAATTGACTTTTATATAGTTGATACAGTAGGTGCGTAATATATGCTGTTATTGATCTTATCTAATTGAACTTATCTGCTGTTATATTTTAATTGGGTTGAATTTGAAATTGTTAAATTTTCTTGCATATGAGCAAACTTATGTTGTAAAAAATAGGTCTGTTTGCCTTCATCATTTATATCTGGTAAAAAGAAACTGCTAACAATGTTCTCTGTCTTGAGATATAAGTCTCTATAACATTAGTGTTTGATTTATGAGGATTGTATGTACCTTCTGTTGCTGCCATTCGAATAAATAGGAATGGTATTTCTGAATATCCAAAACAAAGAAGGCTGAAGGCTATGAAAAAGAGATTATTGTATGGAGAAATGGATGAGCTACATTCTTTAAAAGTTCATTCTTAATGAATATATACTCTGCTGCAGCTGCTTTTCAAGAAAATAGGAACCATATTCCTGAACATAGTAGAGAAGGCTGAAGTATGGAAAGCAAGGAAAATCGTATGATTTGATTGGGAGAGGTTCGCTAGTTGAGTGTCATGACCATTTTTTGTAATAATACTGTTATGTATCAAAATGCCTTGTCCCAAGGTCCTTTATCTTCACTCAGCTGGGAAATTTGTGTCTATGCTCCTCTTCCTCCTCCTCCTTTGGTGTCATTCTAGGTTGCCCAAGTCTCTATGTGTTTGGGTGAGTTAAGTATTCTAAGTGTTTGTCAGTTAGAGAGTCATACTTCATCATCGTGGCATGCTTAACAACCTTTCCTTGCCTTCGTCATCTCCCTTGATGGGCTATCGGAGTTGCCCATCCTATCATTCTCTTCCTTCCTTTCTACTGAGGTGTAAGAGTTTCCCATCCCCTAGTACCCTTTTCATGTCGTGCCACTGCTAGTGTCTTTTGTCTCATTGGAGTCGGATTTTTCCTCATGCCCCTACCATAGGTACGAGTCCCTTATTATCTTTGACCCCACAGTCTGAAAGTCTCACCTCTTCACACTATTCACCCCATCTACTGCTTTGAATGTATGTGTGTTATAAAGTTTATTTTTGACACGTGGCTCTAGTTGGGGTATTGTTTTTCCAATGAGATTATTTAATTGCAAGACATGGCTCCATGTGTATTTCCTATTGTAGGAGCAAAGTATATTGCCTAGTTGTCATTAATGTGATAGTTAGGGTTTGTGGCTATAGATCTTCACACCATTAATCTTGGGGCTTGTTGCAGGCTCAAGTATCTTCTTCTGTACCTTCCTAGTACCTCTTTGTGCACATGGATGTGGATTTTTGGCATGATTCAAAGGAAAATAGTGTTGGTAGGTATGAGCACCCCCATTTGTGTACTTCTTTGGTACTCGACAATCTCCATATTGATTTTGGCCTCTACGAATGGTATTTTGGGTTGGAAGCTTGAGAATGAAAACAACTTTTAAGATACACTAACCCCTAACTAGAACTATCTCAAGCACTCGTGTTTAGACGAATGGATTTCAAGATCAAAACCCGTGGATCTAGAATGACTACAGGAGGAAAAATCTACTGGTTTGTGAGCAGTTGAGGATGAAAACCTTGTTTGTTGAAGGAACGATTCTTACCCAAAGTTTGTGTTTGAGATTCAATAGTGGCCGACATGGAAAATAGCAGGGCGGCTTGACCCTTACAATTTTCGAGAGAGAAGAGGCTATTCCAAAGGTATTCGTGGTGGCAATTACCCATGGGGTTGAGCCAGATTGAACTGCAAGAGAGTTTGATTGTTTACCAAAGACCCCCCCTAATCCATGAGAGCTATTGAAGCAGCATCTGTAATGTATTTCTTGCTTTCTATAAATGTAAGAATGGCCCCGTAATAGGTGTGTGTGTTGTCAATCAAGTTTAAATGAGGATCACTAAATGCAAATATATGATTTTAAACTAGGTTCACCAAATTGGTCACTATATGAGTTATCATATGGTTTGTTGGTTATTTTCCATCTATACCATTTAGGGTTAGGGTTAGGGTGGAAGGGAATAAGGAAATCTGGGATATAAAATTGTACTATATTAAAAAACCTAATGTATTTGCCTCAATATAAAAGTTTGTAGAAAGGGTCCTTTATTTAATAGAGGCTGTAATATATAGAATGTGTGTCACTATATATTTTTGTCTAGTTAAAAGAGAGACCCTAGTTTAGTACATGTTAAATTCATTTGAGATATTACTAGGGTATGGGAACTACTGATAATTAAATTTTGAAGTGGTTTTTTATAGTAGTTCCATTAATATTTTAAATAGGCACACTATAGTGGTATCGGAGCTAGTTATCTTGGTAGCCTATTCTCTTCACAGTTAATCATTATAGTGCCAAAATTTTATGTATTGCAGTGATAGAGCAGCTAGGTACTACTGGAGGGAGATCAAAAGATAGAATGACTCCATAGAAGGGTTAGGATAGAATATTATGATAGATAAGGAGAGGACCTCTAACATGGGTGAGAACCCTAAAATTTACCTTGGGTGGAGAGAAAGCTTGATATGATTGTTGTACTCAAAATAAATTTTTGGCATTTTGTATAAATTGAACTAAATCTTGTTAAAATGCTGTCAAAAGTCTGTTATAGGTCAAACCAAATATAGGGTCTTTGTGGGTTTTTGTCAAGGAACACGTGCAAAATTCTGAAAATTTGAGAATTACGGTTTTATGCCCCTATTTTCAGGGTAACCCCCGAAAATAGGACCTTCCTGGAAATGATTGAAAATGATTTTGATAGGATTAAATGACTTCACGATCACATTGGTCAAGTCAGAATCATCAAAAGACACGTTTTACTCTGGTGGGTCTATTTCTGTTTTTCAGGAACAAAGTTAGGAGCTCCGCAGCCATTAATGGCAGATTGGCCAGTACCAGGTGCTGAAAGCTAAGCTTCAAAAGCTTCAATGATGCAACCATGGAGAAAAAGGTCCAAAATGGTGATCTTCGATGGAGGAGATTCTTGAAACTGAAAAAGGTCAAAATTTGACTAACTCTGGAAATGTTACGAAGGAGAAATCAGTTCATAATGCAAAAAGAGCCTTTTTCATAGAGGGGCGCCGTTGATTCTCAAGGGTCAGATATAGCCTGATGAATCATCCAAGGCAGTCATCCTCAGCGTTCTTTTGCTGGCTTGATAATGAAACAATCAGCAAGATCATCTAACGAATTGATCACCGATAGTTGTTAGCAGAGTGAAAAGAGGCAGTTGACGAAGATATCAGAAATGGCTGTCAAAATGATGATCAAGGTGGAAAAACGCGCCCTTTCCAAGGAAAGGCGCCCTCTTTTTTGAACCTCCAAATGCTGTCAGATGTCAGAAGGCCTCCCAAGACAGTTTTCTCGGTCTAGGTCAATCTCGACAAAGTAACTGCAATCACGAACATCTGACAAGGCAATCGCCAGATAATCAAGATCAAACTGGAACATTTTCAGGATACAAAAACACTATGCAAAAGGAAAAAACGCCCTTTTCAGTGAGGGGCTCCCTTGAATAAAGGGATCTTTGAATGACTTCTGTGATTTCAAACTTCAATCATCTTTGGAAGAGCAGAGCTGGCTACCTGATGAGATATCAAACGAGATCATCTGATTCTATGATCAACAGGAAATCCAAATCAAAGCATAGGAGGTCAAAATGAAGAGTTTGAAAGAACAGATATTGAAAATGACTAAGGCATGAAAGAAAGCGCCCCTTCTTGAGAAAGACACCCTTCTTTCTAGGGCCACAAACTCAGCCTTCTAGCTTCACACCTCCCAGGCTCATCTCTTCAGCTTACACACAACTCAACGATGAATCCAACAACAACTACTTAGGATCAACAGATCAATCTGGATTCAGAATCAAACCAAGGTCATGCAACAGAGAAAATGATGAAGAAAGGAATCAAAGCTCAAAAGGGACGCCTAAAGAAGTCAAAGGCAAGTTTGTTGACCTAAAGTTAAGATATTTTGAGACAAACTTGGCTAACTCACTCCACAATCAATGGAAATCACCTTTTTGAACTTTAGATCAAGCCAAATCAACTTTTGATCATGAGTTAAGTTCCCAAACTTAAGGTTCTCAGGCTTAAGTCTATATAAAGAAGGTCTAGGCATCCCACTTCATTATTTCATTGCAGGTTGATGATCAAGAACAACAATAAGCTCTGAAGGACACCATTTTTGGATCTGAACAAGGTTTTTGTTTGTTCTTCGATATTTCTTGAAGATCTAAAGCAAAAGTTTTCTAATCAGACGCTGGATTCAAAGACAGATTTTCTCAGGGAGTTAGATTAAAAATGTCTAATCCATCTTCTGTCTACTTCCTCTTTTGTTGTCTTAGGTATTCTTGCATGTCACACAAATCAACAGGCTATAACAGATCTGATCAACGAGGTAGACTCAAAATAATTTTCCAGTAAAACCCATCTTTTTAGATTTTCCAGAATCAACAAACTTGCTGCCCCTATTTTTGGGGTTTTTCGGAAAAAGTTCTAGAATCAAAATTCTGAGGAACTGGGTTTGCTCAGCATTGAAGCACAAACAAACTCATGTGCTAGATTTTTTCCGGAAAAGTACTTCTCGACAAAGCACAATTTTCAGTGGTTTTGGAAAATTGTCAGAATAGGGTCAAGTGTGCAGTCAATCTTAAAGTTATTCAGGATGCAATACTCTTAGATACAATACAAGACCAAGACGGCCTTGTACCATGATTACCTGAAAACGACTGACACGAACTTGCATCAAGTAAGCCCTGTGGTTGATTTAGAAGACTTGGAGGGCATAAATCAAATCACATTGTAGAACATAGAAGAGTTTGGATTGCTTTAGGCTGCGTCCATCCCCATCACATTACAAAGTGTGGAGCTTGTAATTGCTTGTATTAAGCATTACAATCCTACCACGAGAGAAATCAAATCAGTAGATGGGAGGATAATCTACAGTCTAAAGCCCAAGGATATAGAAAAGTGTTTTGATATTCCACCATGTCCTACCAGCAAGGTCATATCAGTGACAGAATGCGAGAAGACATTCGAGGCAGCCAAGCGCAAGTTCCAAGGAATAATGACAAAAAAATGGTTGAAAGTGAAAAAGGCTACCTTGCCTAAGTTGCTTGGGCGAGGAGAATGCAAAGATGAGTATGCAGTGTTAATCACTTTACGCAACAGAATCACTGGACAAGAGGATGGCGATCAATTCCAGTTGTGGATGTATTATGTCATTGCAAATATCATCAGCAAGAGGGAACATTACGACTAGGTCACTTTGATAAGTGGAACGCTCCATCAACAAATTACCAGGTTTCTAGAAGCTCATAGGTTTCACGTGTTCTTACTTGGTATACTTGACTGCCTTCCAAGGCGAGTTCAGGATATTAAACAATGTAGGAATCTTACGTGTGTAGAAGGTTTATGTGCACTTTACACATCTTGAGTTTACTCAAGCAGAGCGACACTTGAAAAGAACAAGTGATCACTTTATCATGCACACTGTATGAGATCTAGACCATGAGATGCACGTACGTATTTCACAAACAACCAGAGAGGCAATGGTGGATTGGGCTGATTGGTTGTAATGTCCCCTTCTCATCAGTGATCAGCTTTACAGTTCTTCAGTCTATTCCGGAACCCGTAGACTGGGATGAGGTGAAAATTAGGGTTTCTTGGGCTTGGTTTTCTGTGGCATTCATATTATTTACTATTTTTAGTAAATGCTTGTTGTGGCAGTTGCAGTTGTCAATTCTTAATCCTTGGCAGTTGGAGCAGTTGTTATAATTTGGTTTGGTCTTCAGTTGGCAAAAATATTTAATTAATGGCTTTTTGTTCTAATTCACTGTTGACTCCCACCTTGGCCTAAGGAGATAACTTAAGTTGTTTTAAAGTGGGGCCATGAAGGGGTACGCCTTCATCATAAATTTAATTAGTCTTTATTCAAATATTTCATCATCTTGGAAAAAGGACGCCACTTTTATATTTTTGAATAAAGTGAATTTTTTAAAGGCCTTTTGGGACGCCACCTTGTGAAGTTGAATGGTTTTTGGAATTTGAAGGGTCTCCTGTGTCTCTTGGGCTGCTTCTCAGGCAATTGAAGAGGCATGTTGAGTTCTTATTTATTGGCAGTCTTTGCTCCAGCTTTTCATCCATCAATTACCTTACTGTTATGCTGTCAAAATGACTATGGACATTTTGCTATTGCTTCGAGGATGCTACCTCCTAGCCCATTCCCAATTTCGTGTTTGAAATACAACACCTAGTTGGAACATTGCTGCTTCTCACATCAGACTAGCAGATTGAGCAAATAAGGTTGAGAATTTTGGTGAATTCTACAATTTTGAAGTTCCTGGTTTTTACACAGCTGAAGCTGAGTTTTGTTCATAACTTCTAAAGCGAATTTTATTCTGTTCTGGGTACTTTGGCCATGCATTAGTCAACTGAAGGCGCCATCTTTCACAAAATTTGAGAATTAATTTCCAAGTATTCAATTTTATATTGCAAAGTCGATTTTCCTCAAGGGCCGTACCATTTAATGCTGTCTTGGGATTCGTGCCAAATAAAGTAGAGACTTTGATTGCTGTTTCTGGATTCTATCTTGGGCGCCAGACTTGTAAGGTGCTTTTGCAATTCGTTTCACGCCATTCGGAGAAGAAATAAGTGAGTTATGAGTGTTTTTCTGTTTTCTAGTTTGCTGTTCTAAATTTCCAGAACTCAGGAATTTGCATCAGATTTATCAGTTTCCAGTTTAATCACCATTTCCGTCATTGGAAAGCAAAGAACATTGTTATAATTCATTCTTATATCCTTATTTCACTTCTCTATCATTGTAACTCATTTAATTGCAGTCATGTTGAAATTGTAAGGTTCTGATTAGTAGTACTAATCTAACCATTTTTATTGCTGCAACTATTTGATTTGTTTCTCATTAAAGTCCCCTGGATGGTTTACCGCCAGTGTGGTTAAATTGTTTGTAAATCTTGTACCCACTTAAGTGGTGAATCCCCACAGCATTGTGGATGCCCGCCGCAGCGGATGAATTGCTTATTTTGTAATCTTTTTCCCCCACTGTTTGGTGGTAGCGTGGAATTGTTTTCTCATGGCTGGTTATCCGCATAATAGTTCATAATTTCAATTTCTTAGACTCCGTCATATGTTAGCACCTCGCCCTCAGTGGGATCTTGAGTGCACATTCTTGACGTTGAGTAGTTCTTCTATTCAAGTTCAGTTCTTCAGTTCAAGTTCATTATCTTCCATTCAAGTTCAGATTTGTATTTGAGGCTAACGCTAATCCAATCATCTATTGCTGGTTATTTTGTGTTATTCCTTCGAAAAAATTGGTTAGCATATTTCATTGGTTTATCCAATTGCCAACATTCTCCTACATATACGTGGATGGCTACATTGGTCACCTCGCCATGATGCCACGATACCCTTCAGATAGGATAGTCTTAATGGAATTCCTAAGGCAGTTATCTAAAGTTCACATTCACTTTTGCTTAAAAAAGAAGATAGCTGTGAACTTTCCCGTTGAGATGGGACTCTACAGATGCAGGTTGGCAGTAGATGCCAAAATGAGCCGCCAGGAAATAGTGAGGAATAATCTCAAATACCTCATTGAAAGGTCATATGATGCCAAGGTGTCTATGCGAAACATCTTGAGCAACACTCATCACATGAATCTTCTATAGAAGATTATTGGGTCAATTGTGACGATGAGTATGAAGTGCGAAGAAGGAATTATAGCAAGTTCAGGTTCTCGCAAATTGCTGACTTTATGTCAGAGGACATCGAGGGCTTATTTGATGATGAAGGGGAAATCATTCTCCCCTCATTCTTCGTAGATTCAGTTGACTCACAACCACTCCCAAGAGTGGATTGGTACGCAAAGGATAACCCATCTATAGAGGAAAGGACGAGTAGTGTGGTCATAAATAGCCAACTCTATCTTGACAGCAAGAGGACAAGGAAAGTGGTCCCTCCCAGAACAGAGCCACCACAGGTTCAGTCTATACCACCTTCCACGTCAAGAAAGAAGCTGAGGCAGAAGCAATGATGCAATCGTTCCCAAGGGATGAGGATGTCGAAGCATACAAGGCCAAGAACATAGGGGACACATGTGGAGACAGCCACACACAGTCCCGAAATAGTCATGGGTATTGTTGCCTTAGAGCCAGTAATAGAAACAATTGCTGAAGAAGCAACAGTTGCCCCAAAGTTCACAGAACAAAATCATCAACAATTGATAACATACGGAAAACACTTGACAGATCAAGTGGAGGAGTTTGTTCTCAAAGGGCGATGCATACTAACAAATCTTTACCAGTTACGGGATAGAGCACATGGACTTCGTGTAGAGATTCAACAATCAAAACAAAGAATTGCAAAGAAGAGGCCAGAAGACGAGACCATAATTGCAGTCTTGCAATTGGCATATGAATGAGTCTACTCAGAGGAAAACAAGCAACATCTCTTTGCTTGTAAAGAATAGCTGGCATACAAGGTGAAAGCCTATGGTGCTCATTCAGTAGAGTTTATTGACTATTCACGGGTGGCCGCCAATATTATCAACTTCACAAGAACGTTGGTAATGTGTTTTCCTCGCATAGAATATCAAGGCGAGGAGAATACATTGAGATGGTTACTGTACAAAATCAATTCAGAGATGTCATCCGTAGCACCTTCCTTCAGGATCCAGACGGTTGCAAGTTGGCCAAGGTGGCAGCATTGTCAACCTAGTTCGATGAAGCAGCTGCACTGTGTATAGACTTCTAGCATCAACTTACGACAGGCGAATTAATGCTCAAGCGCCACGTCATCATTTTGCGGAGCATTAACTCCCTCGAAGCTGAAGAAGTCAATGAATGGATAAAAACACTGTTGACCAATTGAAATATGCTAACCAATTTTTATGATAGAATTACACAACATAAACCAGCACTAGCCAACTAGATTAGCGTTAGCATCAAATTAAAAACCAAGCTTAAAAGAAACTCAATGCCAAGAATGCACACTCAATCCCAATGAAGGAAAGGTGTTGTCATATGGCGGAGCAACTAATGAACAATACTTGAAAATGGAACAAACTCAACGTCAAGAATGTGCACTCAAGATCCCACTGAGGGTGAGGTGCTAACATATGACGGAGTGATTGATTGAAAACTGAAAACTAATAGGCGGATAACCAGCCATAAGAGAATTTCCACGCTACCACCAAACAGTGGGGGGAAAAGACTACAATTAAAACACTTCGTCTGCTGCGGCAGGCATCCACTTATGAGTGGGGATTCACCACTTGAGAGTGGGTACAAGAGTAATGCAAATCCAATTATCCACACTGGCGGTAAACCATCCAGGGGTACTAATGTGAAATTAAAGAAAGAATTGCAGCAATAAAGGACTGGAACAGTACTACTGTTTACAGTCTTACAATATGGAAAAAGAGCTGCAAATTACATGAAAATTACAATAGATTCAATGTACCATGATACTGGATGATTCCATGTTAGACATCAACAATAAATGATGAAGAAAGGACTGGAGATTCAAACTTAAACAAGTCTGATGTAAAATAACAATTCTGGAAATGAATAACCAGCAACTGTGAAACCAATTAAATGCTCATAACTTCACCAAATTACCTCCGAATTGAGTGATGTCTTTTGCAGAAGCCTTCTAGGAGGTAGGCGCCCAAAAACAGATCACAAAACAGCACCAAAACTCAACATATAATTCAAGCACGAATTCCAATGCTTTCAAGAATGGTACGGCCCTCCTTGAGGGGCGATTTTGTCATTAAAAATCAGCAACTCAAAATAAAAATCTGGAAACTTGTGGAAGGGGTCGCCCAAAGCATAGAAATCAGATTCTCGAATGCCCAGAACAAAATAAAAATTACTCACAAAGCTGTATACAAATTCGACTTTCAGCTGTGACTGCATTAGCAACTTCAAAACTGGAAATATCATTAAAAACTTCAACTGTTGAGCTCAATCTGCTAGTCTGGATGAGAAGCAGCAATGAAAACCAACTAGGTGTTGTATTTCAAACACGAAATTGGATTGAAACTAGGAGGTAAGCATCCCTCGAAGTAAAAACCAAGTTGTCATTTTGACAGCATAACATTAGCATAAATTCATGGATAATCAGCTCTTCAAACAGCAGCAATATATAAGCTTTTGTTGACAAATGAAGCAACAAGAACTCTTCAAATTCCAAGAAGTTGAATCACTTCAACTTCCAAAAAAGGACGCCACTTTTTGCCTTTTACTTTTTGAAATAATAAAATATCATTCAACTTCCCCTTTAGGCATCCATTTCATATTGCAACAATAAAGCATTTATTAAATAATTAAATACTCACTTGACCCCTTTATGTCCCCTTCTTTAAAACAACTTGAAGTCATCAAGCCTAGGCATGGGGTACAACTTCAAGACATGAAAATTGACTAAGTCTGAAACTCAGTCCAAGGAGAAAACCAAACCCAAAGCCAAACTGAGACTGATGGATAACAAGATGACTTGAGTTGAACTGCTGATGATGCCATTGCCAAAATTAGACTTACTAAAAATAGCCACTGCCAAAAATAGTAAGTTTACCTCAAAACAACATAAAGCAGAACTGAGTTGGAAGCAAGCCTTAATGAAAGCTGACAACCTGAACCATGCCAAAATTAGTATTTACTAAAAATAGTAAATACCTAGAAATGCCACAAACCTCCAAGCAAGGAAACCCTAATTTCACTTTTGATCAACCTACGGATTTCCGGAAATAGGCTATCAGTCAAAGAAGAGCGTATGGCCAAAATGGGGACATTACACCAATGGTGAGTTGTAAAGGCACCAAGAAGGACGTGCTACCCTCCAAATGGAATTTATGATACTTGAAGCTGACTTGATGCCTCATTCCAAGTCAACTCAAGAGGACACTAAATGTAATTGGAGTTAACTTGATGCCCGTTTGCAAGTTAAGTCCATATCCCACAAATCATGCATTGTTAGATCCCACTAATTAAGGATGTCTAAACGGCTTCCATAATTTGTGGATCTCAGATCTCTACTAAACGTGGATGTCTATTTTGGAGGTATACTTTACATTAAAGTTCACCTTTAGCTTACTTTCGGTGAACTGAAGTAGTTTCCAGTTGACTCTTTGTTTAGTGTCAATTAATTGAAGTAGTTTTCCAATTAATTGTTGGTTCCCCCTTGTTAGGAATAAATCTTGCTAATTGATTGGCAAGAACTCATTGTTAACTCAAGGAGATTTTGGGTTGCCCACTCCTTTGAGTTCTATAAATAAGAGCCTTGGGCTCATTGTTTGTTTAACGTTTACTCGCTATGGAAAATTCTTGCGCCATTGTGTCCAATAGCTTTGAAATCGAATATTTGTTCACTCTTGGATGAGAGTTCATTGGTTGATCGTAATTGTGTATGATTTCGTGCCTTTGTTGTCCCAATCTTTGTAATTCGTTTAGAAAGCTTTTAATAAAGAAATCAAAAGGCACATGCAATTTTATCTGAATGATTTGAGTTCTTCCATAAACGTCTTTGTGTTTAAATAGCTTGTTGTTTCATTTTCCTCCTCGGATAGGGGTTCCTCCTCCTTGGATATTTGTTATTAACGGTTGTCGTTTGTTGTCATCTAATGGATTATCCTTCAACCTATACTTCAGATAGGGGTTCCTCATCGTTAGCAATTTTCTTGGCCAAGACATCGTAATTTGTTGTTTCTTGTAAGTCGTTTCCTAGCCCATACCTCGGATAGGGGTTCCTCCTCCTTGGCAGGTCTCAGTTCCAACTTACCGTGAAGAGCATTTGCTTATAGAAAACCTTATCCCTGCGTATATCTGAGAGTTCAGAGCCTCGGCCATAATCTAAGGAGATGGCGGATTCAAGTGATCCAACCAACCCATTCCCACTCCTATGCCCTCATGCTCTATTTACCTTGAGGATTTAGTATAGATTAAAAGCTAGAATAGTCGTGATTAAGATCTGCTGAAACCAGAGAAAAAGCTTAGCTACGGTGCATTGTGTTTGTGCATCCGTGTGTCCTACCGCTGAGTACAAAAAGATAAGAACCTTAGTTTACCCTACCCTTAGTTTACCCTACCCTTCCTTACGCATTACATCAGTAAAGAGGGACTTTTCTTTAAATAACAGAGAAGTGGGTCAAAACATTTGTAATAGCTAAACTTTTACAATCAGCAATCCAAAGGTGCTAATTTAAACACCAACAGTTTTCTGGCGCCCACCATGGGGCAACGAGGCATCAAACTTCAAGAAAAGCTAACGCTTTTATGTCACGAGAATGACTATCTGGCGTCCTTGGGCCCCAGTAGAACAACCTGATCTTGCTCCAGCAAGTCTCCAGGCAGATCTTACATATATTGAAGGATAGCAATTAGACATCATCAACAGCCTACATACCTTCATCTTTGAAAAGAATACATCACCTGCTTAGTTGAGAGCTGCAACTATTATTGTAGACGAGGAAGAAAGAAAGGATGATCTTGTAGTTGAGAGACCAGTTTTACCACCTCCTGCGTGGCAGTAAGCATCCTGGCTCACCGAGTATATATGAGGAGGAACAATCCTATTTTTCAAGAAGAAGTCGGAGAAGCGTCCAACACAAAGCAAATCTATCAAGAGGTTCAAGAACAATTTCTAGAAGAACCACAACAAGAACCTCCTACTCAAGCAATGGCCAACAACGTTAACATCAATAACGACAATGGCCGCAATAATGGCAACAATGGCAATGGCAATTACGTCAACAATCTTTTTGGCAATGGCTGAAATGCAAGAGTTGTAAGACATCCTACCCCACTACCATGGGGTAACAACATAGGTCCATTGGCCCTACAACGTAATCATGAACTTCCCAAGGGATCACGGAAGCACTTCCCAAGTTTCTATAGCGACGGGGCTAGACACCCCAATGAGCATCTTTCAGCATTCACAGTAGTTTGTTCCGTTCTGTCTGTACCACATGAAGATATTGCCTTTCGACTCTTTGTCGAAACTCTTGAAGCAAATGCGGCTGACTGGTTCAATCACTTGCAACCAGGAATCATCACGAATTGGGAGGACATGAGTGAAAAGTTCTTAGCCAGATTTAGACTTGCTGAAGACAGCTATCAGCTATTTGCCCATTTATCCAACTCAAGGATAGAGTCCACAAAACCGATGAGAGAGTTCGTAGTGAGCTTTAATCGCCTTGTTACATGTCTTTCTCACACTCTCAATCCATTAGATCAGATCCTGATGGGTAGCTTCATCAACGCTCTTCGCTCAGAAATAGTCTTTTTCATAAAAGGCAGTCATGAAGAAGGCTTGCTAGTTGCTCAAGAGAATGTAATGTCCCCATTTTGGCCCTACACTCTTCATTTGGATTTAGCCTATTTCCGGAAATCCGTAGGCTAAGCTGAGGTGGAAAATTAGGGTTTCCTCTTTCAGATACTGCTTAGTTGGCGTTCTGAGGTTGTTGTACAGACTTACTATTTATAGCACTTCACTGTTTTTAGCAAGTCTATCTTTTGGCAGTATCTGTCTAGCAGCAGTTCAATCCTTTGCAGTTCAATGTTCAGTTTGGCTTTCTGTTGTTTTGATGTGAACTTACTATTTATAGCAATTGGCTATTTTTAGTAAGTCTAATTTGGGCAGTAGCATCATCAGCAATTCAGCTCAAGTCATTTTGCTATCCTTCAGTTTCAGTTTGGCTTTGGTTATCTCCATGGATTAAGTTTTATACTTAGTCATTTTTATGTTTCTCAGTTGTACCCCCATGCCTAGGAATGATCACTTCATGTTGTTTTTAAAAGGGGGTCATTAAGGGGTCAATGGTGCATTTAATGAATTATTAAATGCTTTATTGTTGCAAAGTGAAGTTGGATGCCTAAAAGAGGTTGATTAATATTTTATTATTTCAAAAAGTGAAATGCTTAAAGTGGCATTCCTTTTGGAAGTTGAAGTGATTCAACTTCTTGGAATTTGAAGAGTCTCTTGTTGCTTCATTTGCCAATTGAAGCTTATATATTGCTGCTGTTTGAAGAGCTGATTATCTTTGGAAATATTGTAAAGTTATGCTGCTGGTTTGAAATCCAGAATCCGGCTAAGGGAAAGCTTAGCAATTTGTCTCCATTCTTCGGACCTGAAACTATGGTTCCCTAGATGGTGGATTGAGAGTGTGCTTCATTCAGAAGTGCACATTGAGCTTCATTGTTGGAGAATTTGAAGTATTTTTCAGTTTTTGAGCTTGCTGGTTCATTCATGGCTGAAGGTGATTTTCATTAACAGCTCTTTGTACGATTTTAATATGCTTCTGGGTATTGAAGATATGGATTCCTAGCACTTGGGCGCCCCTTCCCATAGAAGATCAGAATTTATTTCAAAGTATTTATTTTTATTCTTGCAAAATCGCCCTTGCTAAGGGCCATACCATGTTGGGAGCATTGAGAATTGTGCAAGTAAATTAATGGTTGCTTTTTGAAGCTGTTTCATCATCATGACATGGGCGCCTATCCTTCAGAGGTTCATTGCAATTGATTGCACTCAATTTGGAGGTAAATTGATAAAGTTATGTGCATTTCATTGATGTACAGTTTGCTGGTCTGATTTTCTGTATTCTCTATTTCTGATCAGACTTGTTAGTTTTTGATATAATGCTGGTTTGAGCTTCATTTCTATATCATTATTGTATTGTAAGAGTTAGAGGAAGTGTTACTCTAACCATTGATTGATTTGGAAGCATATGTTTCTTATTTGCAGATGTTTAATTCATTGTAAAGCTGATTAGTAGTACTAACAGCTATTTATTTTATTTGCTGCAATTAGTTTAAATTTCATACTCCCACGATTGAGTGGTTGAGTTTAAATAATCATCTTTCTTAATTGTAAGTTTACCCCCACTAAATAAGTGGTTGTGTGGACTGTATTCCCCCCACGTTAATAAGTGGAAGTGAGGATTTAAATGACTGGCTTGCCGCCTTTAATAATGTAATAATCTCACCCATTGAATAAGTGGAGTATCCCCACTGCTTGTGGATGCCTGCATCAGCAGATGAATTATACTTTCAGCTCTGTTTATGCCTAATGATCCTCTGACCATATGCTATCACCTTGCCCACATTGGGATCTTGGTGAACATTCTTGGTTAGAGTTATCTTCTTTGCTGGTTTACATTTTGGAGCTAACGCTAATTAGTGTTTGGTTGCTGATTTGAATGTTAATTTTGGGAAAAAAATTAAGGGGAATATTTCAGTGGTATCAGAGCAGAAGATCCTGCCATCCTATTGATCAGTGCTTCATGCTTAGGCAGATGAGTGATAGAGATCTCCGGTACTACACCGAAAGTCAGTGCAGATTCTAGTTCAGTTTCTTGTGGTATCTAGAGGTTGGCAATTAGGCATGGCTAATGAAGAAGAGACGAAGTTGGCAGAGACTCTCTTTATGGTTGGAAAGAGACTTGGTAAAGAATTTCAGTCAAAGGAAAATGAAAAGAACATTCTTCATTTGTTAGAACATTGTTTGAGACAAGTGAAGCCATCACCTTCAGAGATAATGGAGTTGGCACTAGCTCCTGCAGTGAATTTTTTGAATCAGCCCTATTGGTTGGGGCATCCTGATTGTAATGTCCCCTTCTCATCAGTGATCAGCATTGGTATTCTTCAGTCTATTCCGGAACCCGTAGACTGGAATGAGGTGGAAATTAGGGTTTCTTGGGCTTGGCTTTTGTAGCATTTCATATTATTTACTATTTTTAGTAAATGCTAGTTGTGGCAGTATGCAGTTGGTTGTCTTCAATCATCACTTCAGTTCAGCATGTTATTGGTTGTTTCAATATCTTCCTCTCAAGCCTTAATTGTTGAAATTTACTAAGTATTGGCATAAGTGATATATTTTTCATTTGACCACCCCTTGGCCTAAGGATACAACTTGCAAGTTGTTTTAAAAAGGGGACTTGAAGGGTACGCCTTGTCATAAGGAGATATTAATATTTTATATTTTTGAAGTTATGCTTGGAGGAAAAAGGGACGCCACTTTATGAGGAATATTATTTTATGAAATTTGAAAATGAGGAGAATTCAAATAGTTGTCTGTTGGCGTACCATTGAGGAAGTTGAAGAGTTTCTCAATTCTTATAAAATGAAGACATGACTCCAGCATTTGTTATCCATCAATTACCTTACTGTTATGCTGTCAAAATGACTATGGACATTTTGCTATTGCTTCGAGGATGCTACCTCCTAGCCCATTCCCAATTTCGTGTTTGAAATACAACACCTAGTTGGAACATTGCTGCTTCTCACATCAGACTAGCAGATTGAGCAATAAAGGTTGAGAATTTTGGTGAATTCTACAGTTTTGAAGTTCCTGGTTTTGCTACAGCTGAAGCTGTTTTCTGTTCATATCTTGCTGAGTGATTTTTATTTAGTTCTGGGTGTTTGAGCAATCTAATTGTTGACTGGAGGCGCCAACTTCCACCAAAAATCAGATTTTATTTTGAAGTTGTTGATTTTATATTGCAAAGTCGATTTTCTCAAGGGGCCGTACCATTTAGAGCTGCATTGGAATTCGTGCCAAATAAATTAAGGACTTTGGTTGCTGTTTCTGGATTCTAACTTGGGCGCCAGACTTGTACGGTGCATTTGCAACTCGTTTCACGTCATTCGGAGAAGAATTGAGTGAGTTATGAAGATTTCATTGATTCTCATAGTTGCAGATTGATATTTCCAGTTTCACAGTTTTGTATCAGATTGTAGTAGTTCTGATTTCTGATTTATTATCTGCTGTTAGAAAGTTCTACAAACATTGAAAAACATCTATTCATCTTGTGTTTGAAGATTATTGTAATTTCTAAGTAATTTTGCAGCTTATTATTCATTGTACAAACTGCAAACAGTAGTACTGTTCCAGTTTTTAATTGCTGCAATTTCTTTCTGTATCTTCTCACATAAGTCCCCTGGATGGTTTACCGCCAGTGTGGTTAATTTTATTGTAATAACTTATACCCACTCATAGTGGTGAATCCCCACAGTTCTGTGGATGCCCGCCGTAGCGGATGAATTGCTTTCATTGTAATCTTTTCCCCCCACTGTTTGGTGGTAGCGTGGAATTGTTTCTCATGGCTGGTTATCCGCCTGATAGTTTTTAATTTCAATTTCTAGACTCCGTCATATGTTAGCACCTCGCCCTCAGTGGGATCTTGAGTGCACATTCTTGACGTTGAGTAGTTCTTCTATTCAAGTTCAGTTTCTTCAGTTCAAGTTCAGTATCTTCCATTCAAGTTCAGATTTTGATTTGAGGCTAACGCTAATCCAATCATCTATTGCTGGTTATTTTGTGTTATTCCTTCGAAAAAATTGGTTAGCATATTTCACTGATGAAGAGACCAAGTTGCTGATTTCTTCTTGTTTTATGGAGATAATGAGAATTGTAATTCCCCAATTGCCCTATGATGATGAAACTATGAAGATCATATTAAAGATGATAGTGGAATGCTTTCAAGATTTGGATGAAACTGGTAGTAGCTTGTTTCCAAGAAGAGCTGCTATTTTAAAAACATTTTCTGAAGTTGGTGCTTGCATCTTATTGATAGGATTTGAGATGGAGAATCAGATTTATCACTTGTTTAATTATCTTTTCACCTCGACCTGGAGTGAGCAAGAAGAGAGTATGCTTGCAGCTGTCATGAATGTTCTAATCTCTACAATTAAAGAAGCTGATAGTCTTCCTGAAAGTGTCCAAACTCTTGTCTTGGATGCTTATAAACATGAAGAGCAGATTTCTCCCACTGCTGATTTGTTAGTTAAAGAAATTTTCAGTCAATGTGAAGATAAGTTGAAACCATTTTTGAAGAAGACTGTTGTGAACAAAGAGGAGATTTCCGAAGTTGAAGAGGATGAAAGTTGGAATCCCTTTGAAGACATTGCAAAAGTTCAAGGGGTATCTACGGATTTGCACTCATCCAAGCATTCTGTAAAAGAATGTAATGTGTCAGTGGAAGCCTTGAAGACTAGTGAGGTACTCTTGTTTTCTACAGAGGAGAACAGTGAGTTGACTTGTGTTAAGAAGCCTCATGTTGAAGATTCAAAGAAAAAACTTTTGGAAACAAAAGTTGAAACAAAGATGCATGAAGAGGCCATAAGTGTAGATCCAAATGAAAGAGAAGTTCGATTAGTAGAAGATATGTGTTCAATCAGCAATTTGCTTCTTCACAATTCTAGAGAATGTTGGTTTGAAAGTCAAGTCAAGGAGGAGAAGAAGAAAGAGGAAGATGAAGTCTCTTCCCACTTCAAAGTTGATTTGATCAATTCTTTTGAATCATGTGTAGGAGACAACATGGAAGGTGAAGTTTCTAGTAGTTATAAGGCAGATTTTTCTTCACCGGAAATCAAGCTAAGACAAAAAGCTAAGGAATTGGAAGGCACTATGGATGGAATGATGAAGAGTGTTCATCACATGCGAGACAAGTTGAGGAGTACAACTCAAACCATTTTTGAAATCTTTATCCATCAAAGTTGTTCTACATCATCTCAGCCAGTATATAATGATTGCAGCTCAAGTTCACACATTGCTGATAATGGAATTCAAATTTTGTCAAATCTTGATAGAATTCATAGACATGTAGAACAGATGATTTATGATGTGCCTAGGGGAGAAGTTGTATGTTGCATTTCTATTGATGACATGAAGTCCATTAAATTTGCCTTGGAGGAAATTAAATCTAGTCTTTTGCACATCATTCGTGACAAAGACTTAGTGGCCAATATTGCTGACAAGGCATTGGAGTGGCATGAGCTTACCAAAACAAAGTTGCAAGAAGTGCATGAGACTCTAATTGAAGCAGAGAATCAGATTTCTGCTGTTCAATATTCATGGGAGCAAGAAAATAGAAGAAGAGCAGAGGAGCTTCAAGAAATTCTTGATGAGTTTGATCTCATACAAGAAACATATGATTTGGAATGCTGTCCTAAGAGACCAAAGCATTCAAATTCTCAAGCTTATCAAGCTTTTGACAATCTCTTGTATGAAGAAGGTTCTAGTAAGGTTTATGTAAATCCTCTTTTTGAAAATGACGAAGAAATTGCTTCAGAGATTACTGAAGAAGGGGATTTGAGTTTGTCTTCCAGCATTGGAGAGTTAATACGTGAGTTGCACGAAGTTGAATCTACTGCTGCTCCTAGTGCAACCATTCAGCAAGAATTGGTAACTCTTGAAACACAAAGAAATGAAGGCATTCTTATTGTTCATCAACAAAGAGTTGATGGGTTTGTTGATGAAGGTTTAATTTATTTTTTGATGAGGATGCTTGTGAGACTCATATCAGATTTTAGTTCATCACCATCTTCTCTTAGAGTGATAGATTTCAGAATTGTATTTGATGAAGGATTCATGGAATCTTTCCGGCAAGTCATATCACAAGATTCTAGATTTGATTTCTTCAATGAACAAAGGTTGGTTGAATACTTCTTGGAATTTCAAGAAGTGGCATTGCAGATGGAACGAGTGAATCAAAGGATTCGTGTGAGAGCAATTATCAGTTTGAGAAGTGGTTCTTCATGGTTGTTAGTTTGGGATCCTAGCATTACTTGGGAAGAAGGTAATTTCAAAATAGATAGACCAGCATATAATATTCAGAGTGTAGTTGTGACCATTTGCTTATGTGTTGGAAAATGTCTTCAATTGAAAATCAGTGTTTGGGATCTCAAGCATTTTCTTTTGAAGAATGGAATGCATAAAAAGAAGGTTGGATGGAGAGATAAGTGTCAAAAATTATGTTTTATGTTTGCTGCTCCCTTCTCTCTATGTTATTGCCTCTTTATTTCTGATCAAACATTGGTGTTCTGGGAAGAAAATATGATCAGAAGTTGGTTTATGGTGGCATGGGGTCTCTTGCTAAAGTTGCCACCAGTGTGGTTCATGAGCAGTTATGCTCATTTTGATAAAAAATTCTTGTGTTGCAGCTGCTGTTTGTCTTCTTGGATGCTGATTTTCCAAAAATCAGATCTCAAGATGATTATTTCAGACCTCTTAGGAAGCTGGTTATTTCATTTCCAGGCCTCTCCACCTCCTATTTGGATTGAATTTCTGTCACAAATGAGCAAGGGAATGTTTCAGTATGGTCAAAGTTCAAGTATGGGTTGTTCATTGATGGTTGACAATGAATTTTGTGGTACCAAGTCATTAATTACTTTTTGGGACAGCGAGTTATTAGCTGATTTGATTTGTCAAATTGAGACTCTTGATGTGAGACATGTGAATATTTCTTGGAGTTCTTTCAGTGAAATTAGTTTGCTTCAAAGGAAGCATTGTGCATCCTCTTGGATAGGGATGGAGTGTGGAGTGTTGCTCTTGGTTTGGCATTGGTTTAGAAGCATGTTTGAAAATATTTTTGTTGCTGATCAGAATTATGACAACAAGATTTGGAGGTCCTACAGACTGATATGGGACCCGGGCACTAACATGTTTGGTGCATTGTCTTTTGTGGATTGTGACATGTTGATCCACTTTGAGTATTCAATTGTTTTAATCAGAGTAGCACAACGGATTAGAGGAACGGTGTTCCTGAGAAAGATTTGGAATCCTGGTATCACTTGGGTTTTCTATTCCACAGTTGAAGATGATGAAGCCAATGATGGTCTTCTAGAATTTATTCCCATGATGTTTCAGTTTAATTTTAATCTGGTGATTTCTTGTGTTGGCATCCAGCAGTGCAGTGCTTACATCAATTGGTGCTATCCTTCTCCTAGGATGATTTGGGACCCTGGGATCCTATTTGGCATGGTAAAGATCAAATTGTTTCTTTGGAGTGTGATGGCATTGCTTGAGGACAAGCAATTTTGGGAAGGGCGGACTGTAATGTCCCCATTTTGGCCCTACACTCTTCATTTGGATTTAGCCTATTTCCGGAAATCCGTAGGCTAAGCTGAGGTGGAAAATTAGGGCTTCCTCTTTCAGATACTGCTCAGTTGGCGTTCTGAGGTTGTTGTACATACTTACTATTTATAGCAGTTCACTGTTTTTAGCAAGTCTATCTTTTGGCAGTATCTGTCTAGCAGCAGTTCAATCCTTTGCAGTTCAATGTTCAGTTTGGCTTTCTGTTGTTTTGATGTGAACTTACTATTTATAGCAATTGGCTATTTTTAGTAAGTCTAATTTTGGCAGTAGCATCATCAGCAATTCAGCTCAAGTCATTTTGCTATCCTTCAGTTTCAGTTTGGCTTTGGTTATCTCCATGGATTAAGTTTTATACTTAGTCATTTTTATGTTTCTCAGTTGTACCCCCATGCCTAGGAATGATCACTTCATGTTGTTTTTAAAAGGGGGTCATTAAGGGGTCAATGGTGCATTTAATGAATTATTAAATGCTTTATTGTTGCAAAGTGAAGTTGGATGCCTAAAAGAGGTTGATTAATATTTTATTATTTCAAAAAGTGAAATGCTTAAAGTGGCATTCCTTTTGGAAGTTGAAGTGATTCAACTTCTTGGAATTTGAAGAGTCTCTTGTTGCTTCATTTGCCAATTGAAGCTTATATATTGCTGCTGTTTGAAGAGCTGATTATCTTTGGAAATATTGTAAAGTTATGCTGCTGGTTTGAAATCCAGAATCCGGCTAAGGGAAAGCTTAGCAATTTGTCTCCATTCTTCGGGCCTGAAACTATGGTTCCCTAGATGGTGGATTGAGAGTGTGCTTCATTCAGAAGTGCACATTGAGCTTCATTGTTGGAGAATTTGAAGTATTTTTCAGTTTTTGAGCTTGCTGGTTCATTCATGGCTGAAGGTGATTTTCATTAACAACTCTTTGTACGATTTTAATATGCTTCTGGGTATTGAAGATATGGATTCCTAGCACTTGGGCGCCCCTTCCCATAGAAGATCAGAATTTATTTCAAAGTATTTATTTTTATTCTTGCAAAATCGCCCTTGCTAAGGGCCATACCATGTTGGGAGCATTGAGAATTGTGCAAGTAAATTAATGGTTGCTTTTTGAAGCTGTTTCATCATCATGACATGGGCGCCTATCCTTCAGAGGTTCATTGCAATTGATTGCACTCAATTTGGAGGTAAATTGATAAAGTTATGTGCATTTCATTGATGTACAGTTTGCTGGTCTGATTTTCTGTATTCTCTATTTCTGATCAGACTTGTTAGTTTTTGATATAATGCTGGTTTGAGCTTCATTTCTATATCATTATTGTATTGTAAGAGTTAGAGGAAGTGTTACTCTAACCATTGATTGATTTGGAAGCATATGTTTCTTATTTGCAGCTGTTTAATTCATTGTAAAGCTGATTAGTAGTACTAACAGCTATTTATTTTATTTGCTGCAATTAGTTTAAATTTCATACTCCCACGATTGAGTGGTTGAGTTTAAATAATCATCTTTCTTAATTGTAAGTTTCCCCCCACTAAATAAGTGGTTGTGTGGGCTGTATTCCCCCCACGTTAATAAGTGGAAGTGAGGATTTAAATGGCTGGCTTGCCGCCTTTAATAATGTAATAATCTCACCCACTGCTTGTGGATGCCTGCATCAGTAGATGAATTATACTTTCAGCTCTGTTTATGCCTAATGATCCTCTGACCATATGCTATCACCTCGCCCACATTGGGATCTTGGTGAACATTCTTGGTTAGAGTTATCTTCTTTGCTGGTTTACATGTTGGAGCTAACGCTAATTAGTGTTTGGTTGTTGATTTGAATGTTAATTTTGGGAAAAAAATTAAGGGGAATATTTCAGAGAAGGTTATCGAGCTTGAAGATCACATGATCACTACGAGAAAGATAAAAGACGATGCTGTCAGACCGCTGGTCCAAGCATCAACAGATCCACTGCTACAAGAGGTAGCAAATGAGGTGACAATTCTCAAGAGGCAGTCACCCAACCAAGGGCAGCAAGCACTGCCCACACCACGACCGTATCAACAACAACAACAGCAGTACCAGCCTCACCAGCAGTACCGGTCTCAAGAACCATATCAGTCGAAGAAAAATAATTTCCAATCTTTCAACAACTTCAAGCCAAAGTTTTCAGGACCGCCAAGACAGGCAAAACTTGAAAAATCTAATTTGTTCTGTTGTTTCCACGACTCAGACGAACACACCGGATCTTCATGCCGTGAGAATCAGAGAATGAACCAGATCATGGGATATGTCGGTGATGCAGCTCCAAGCTCAAATTCAGTACCTTCAAATGCGAATGTTGCTCCACCTCAAATGGACAACTTCGATGGCGACTCCACAGGGGGATACTTTCATAGCGAACCCGTAAATCAAGAAGAAGAAGACTACCGTTAGTGCAATCTCGCTGTTAATCACAAGAACCTTTCAACGCCTGTGTTTACACATGCTCAGCATTTCAAAGTACAAAAAGAAGATGAGAGATGAAAGTCCAACGAAAAGGGAAAAGAAGCTTCCACTTCTAAATCCCAAGTCTACACATGAGTTCGTCAGACCAACTACTCAAGATCCGTTCTCGACGAATTTTGACATAGTGACATCCATGATGAAGATGAAGGTACAAATCTCATAATTGGAGTATCTCCAGGATCATGTCGATCAACTAGATCAGATTCTCAGGGTAGTTCAGAAGTTGGCTATCATACATCCTACATTGCTGGAATCTTTCGTACCAGCGGGACAAAAGCTGAAACCCTTCTACATATCTTTATATATGGGAGGGTGTAAACACAACAATTGTATAATCGACTCAGGGGCATCAGACAATGTCATGCCTTTACAAATCATGAATTCTTTGGGGTTATCATGCACAGAAACACACGACAAGTGCTATTCACTTGAATCAAAACCTGTGCCCTTGGTAGGCCAATTGAAGGATGCTCAAGTCAGATTGGCATCCTGCCCGAAGAAGAAGATCATGATGACCATTCTCGTAGCTAATATCCCAATCAGTTAAGGAATGCTCCTAAGCAGAAGCTTTTGCAAGGATTTCGGAGGTGAGATTCAACTGGATTGGTTGTACGCTACAATCCCATTGAAAAAGGGTAGCTTCAAGTTGAAACCAGAGGCTAAGTCGAGATTCATGGTGGTGAAATCTCAGGACCCACAAGCACAAGTGCTACATCAGAGCACGGGTCCTGGCATGTATGCCATGCTGTCAAAAGTAACCGAAGAAGAAGAAAGTTTTGCACTTACCACACGAACATTGAACGAAGATTCAAGAATGTGGAATATGCAATTCGATGGCAGTTGCTCAACAGCAGGCTTGAGAGCGGGAGTTGTCATTACCTCTCCCGAAGGAACACTGTACCCATTTGCTTATCGCTTGCAGTTCGATAACACAAACAATATTGCAGAATATGAGGCACTCATACTTGGCCTCAAAAATGCAAGAGATATGGGAATAAAAAACCTTCAAGTCGAAGGCGACGCAGAGCTGATCGTTCAACAGGTCAGAGGATAGTATCAAGTAAGGAAAAGTCGCCTTGCTTCTTACCGACAAAGGGTGTGGAATGCAATCGACTGGTTTGAAGCATTTAACATCAAGTACATACCACATGAGCAAAATAGCAGAGAAGATGCCCTTGCGGTATCAACAACTCTTTTCATGCCCCATTTTGACTTTCGTTAGAGTGTCTTCGCTATCGAGCTCATCTACAGGCCAACTATCCTTGACAACTGTGACAATTGGCAGATCTTGAATAATGATGATGATATTAAAGAGTTCCTTTGCATGGAGGACAATTACCAAGAATTATTCTTTGAAATTCTTTGAAATTCTTTGAAGGTAGTGCTTCTCCCTTCAAAGAATCTATAGCAGAAGATTCCGAAGTCACGAAATCCGACATCATCCAACTAAGAGGCAATAATATCCCCAAGGGTCTAGTATCCTTGGAGGATATATTTGACAGACACGACAGACGTGTTCAGGATCAAAGGAATTCTAACGACAAGACGTCAGCTGATTACCAACAAGTCAACATTGGTACAGAAGATAAGCCTTGGCTTGTCAACTTAGGCAAATGTTGCACTACGGAAGAAAGCGACAATTTCATCTCTCTATTCAAGCATTACCAAGACGTCTTCACATGGTCCTATGAAGACCTGAAAGCATTCAAGCTAAAGGAATTGTCTCATACAATTCCACTTAAGTCTGACATCAAGCCTTTCAAGCAGAAGCAGAGACACTACAACTCGCGTGTCCAAGACACAATCTACGCAGAGGTGAAAACGATGGTGGATGCCAAGATCATATACCCAATCCACGATTCCACCTGGATGTCAAATATCGTTCCTGTACGCAAGAAGAGCAGAGAAATCCGGATTTGCGTAGACTTCAGGAACCTGAACCAGCCGTCACTGAAGGATAATTATCCTTTGCCTATCATAGAACATACATTGCAAACAGTAATCGGTTCAAAGATGCTGTCATTACTTGACGGATTTTCCGAATACAACCAGATTGCGGTGGTTGAAGAAGATCAACTCAAGACCGTTTACCACTCCTTGGGGAACGTTCGCCTATGAGAGGATGCCTTTTGGCCTCATCAATGTCGGTGCTACTTTTCAGTGAGCCATGGACTTGGCATTTGGCGACTTGAAAGATAAACTGATAGTCGTCTATCTTGACGACCTTACCGCATTCTCAAAGAAGCGGCAAGATCATTTTCAACACTTAGTGAAAGTGTTCGAGAGGTGCAGGTACCACCACATATCATTGAATCCGAAGAAGTCTATCTTCGCAGTGACAAAAGGCAAATTGCTAGGTCACATCATCTCTAAGGAAGGGACTCGAATAGACCCTAATTGAGTTGATGCAATCAAGGACCTGACTCTCCCCACCAATAAAACTAGGGTACACTCCTTCGGCAAAGTTAACTTTATATGGAGATTTGTACCCAACTTCTCGAAGTTGACTAAAGACATCTCAGCAATTATGAAGAAGACCGCCTTCAAATGGACCGATGAAGGAAGGAAGGCGTTCGAGAAAATAAAGGAAGCTATCAGTAAAGTGCTAGTGTTGGTTCGACCCGATTTCAATAAAGAGTTCATTCTTTATTGTTACGCGTCGGAGCATACTCTCTCTGCCATACTGACTCAGAAGTTGAATAAAGAGACTGAGTCACCAATTGCTTTCATGAGCAGCAGCTTCAAGGATAGCGAGTCTTGGTACTCCCAAATAGAGAAAAATGCATATGCGGTTGTGAGGGCTGTCAAGAATTTCAGATTCTATATCCTAAACTCTCACACCACCGTGTATGTTCCAGACCCTGCGGTCAAGAGTGTCCTTACTCAACAAGAAATGGGCGCCAAAAGAGGCAATTGGCTTGCAAGAGTCCAAGAATACGACTTGGATATCAAGCCTACCAAGCTCGTCCATGGGAGAGGCCTATGTCAACTCATGGCGGAAGGTGGTGATTTAAAGCACCAAGCTGAAGATGGCATCCCAGGAACAGAAATGGAAGAAGACCTCCCAATGGTCTTATTAGTTGAATCTGCTCAAGAATGGTACACAAAATTGTGGTACTTTCTAACCTACGGGGAATGCCCAACACACTTGGATAAGCAGCAGAGAACTTTGAAATTACAAGCACAAAGCTATGTGCTTGGAGGAAATGTTCTATACAAGTGTGGCCTTGATGGAATGTTCCTACTATGTGTCAATAAGGACCAACAATGACAGTTGTTGGAAGCATTCCATAACCAAGCATGCGGTGGCCACTTCTCATCAAGGGTTACTGCATTCAAGATCCTACGAGCATTATTCTTTTGGTCAACTTTGTTCCGCGACATGTATGACTGGGTGCACAGATGCACATTGTGCCAACAATTCGTTGGTAAACTTAAGCTGTCAACCCTTCCACTAAGGCCGGTGGTGATAGATGCTCCATTCCAGCAATGGGGCATAGAATTTGTGGGACCCATCAATCCTCATTCCAGCAAGGGACATGTCTATGTCTTAACGGCGACAGACTATTTCACTAAGTGGGTTGAGGCAATCCCTACAAAGCAAACTACTTCTGAAGTAGTGTGTAACTTCCTCAAGGAGAACATCATTGAATGCTTCGGAGTACCAATAAAAATTGTGACTGACAAAGCTACAAGCTTCTTGTCAGAGGAGTTGGTAGAATTTTGTTTTGACTACGGCATCACTTTGTCCCACTCTTCAAATTACTATCCACAAGGCAACAATGGACAAGCCGAGTTGTCGAATAAGAACATAGTCACGATAGCGCGTAAGATGGTTGATTCCAATCAACAGGCTTGGCACACGAAGTTGTACGACGCTCTTTGGGCTGATAGGATCACGCCTAAGAGAGCTATCGACACTTCACCCTTCATAATCCTATATGGCACGAAAGCTGTTACCCATCACTCTAGAGTTTTCCGCCTTGCAGCTGGCATCTGCAATAGAAGATGAGGAATTCAGAGATCCCATTGAGAAACGTATCTTGTGCTTAATGAAACTTCAAGAAGAAAGGGTGGAGATAGTTGATAAGATCACTTAGCATCAAGAGCGAGTGAAGAAGATCTTCGACAAGAAGGCTCGGCAACGAGACTTTGAGATTGGAGATAAAGTCCTGTTATGGGACAAGAGACACGAACCAAAGGGAATGCATGGTAAATTTGACTCCTTTTGGCTAGGGCCGTTCCTGATTCATGATATTGCAGGAGATAATTCCTATATTCTCTCAGATTCAGATGGGAGGCTCTTTCCACTGCCCTACAACGGGAAGTACTTGAAGTATTTCATCCCTTCAAGGATGGGGTGAGTATATAATGTAAATACTTTTACTTGCTTTAACATTTTGTTGTTTTGTGTTTCCCCATATAGTAAAGTATTGTTGTGTTTTAGGTGATTTCTTAGAAGTTTTGTTGTAGGTGAATAAATTGGGGAACCCAATAAATAAGGTGAACTATAATTTTAGGTGTGTGGAAATAAAGTCCCGACTCCGTTACCCAACTAATAAGATATACTGGTCTACGAAACTTGAGATTCTCGGTTCTCCTATGTCACAGGTATCCGACATGGTCACCAAATGGAGCCTAATGTTGCACCCAAAATAAATTTTTGGCATTTTGTATAAATTGAGCTAAATCTTGTTAAAATGCCGTCAAAAGTCTGTTTTAGGTCAAACCAAATATAGGGTCTTTGTGGGTTTCTATCAAGGAACACGTGCAAAATTTTGAAAATTTGAGAATTAGGGTTTATGCCCCTATTTTCAGGGTAACCCCCGAAAATAGGACCTTCCTGGAAATGATTGAAAATGATTTTGATAGGATTAAATGACTTCATGATCACATTGGTCGAGTCAGAATCATCAAAAGACACGTTTTACTCTGGTGGGTCTATTTCTGTTTTTCAAGAACAAAGTTAGGAGCTCCGTAGCCGTTAATGGCAAATTGGCCAGTACCAGGTGCTGAAAGCTAAACTTCAAAAGCTTCAATGATGCAACCATGGCGAAAAAGGTCCAAAATGGTGATCTTCGATGGAGGAGATTCCTGAAACTGAAAAAGGTCAAAATTTGACTAACTCTAGCAATGTTACGAAGGAGAAATCAATTCATAATGCAAAAAGAGCCTTTTTCAGAGAGGGTTGCCCTTGATTCTCAAGGGTCAGATATAGCCTGATGAATCATCCAAGGTAGTCATCCTTGGCGTTCTCCTGCTGGCTCGATAACGAAACAATTAGCAAGATCATCTGACGAATTGATCACCGACAGTTGTCAATAGAGTGAAAAGAGGAAGTTGACGAAGATATCAGAAATGGCTTTCAAAATGATGATCAAGGTGGAAAAAGACGCCCTTTCCAAGGAGAGGCGCCCTCCTTTTTGAATCTCTAGATGTTGTCAGATGTCAGAAGGCCTCCCAAGACAGTTTTCCTAGTCTAGATCAATCTCAACAACGTAACTGCAATCACGAAGTTTGACAAGGCAATCACCAGATAATCAAGATCAAACTAGAACATCTTTCAGGATAAAAAACACTATGCAAAAGGCAAAAGCACCCTTTTCAGTGAGGGGTGCCCTTGAATAAAGGGATCTTTGAATGACTTATGTGATTTCAAACTCCAGTCATCTTTTGAAGAGCAGAGCTGGCTACCTGATGAGATATCAAACAAGATCATTTGATTCTCCGATCAACGGGAAATCTAAATCAAAGCATAGGAGGTCAAAATGAAGAGTTTGAAAGAACAGATATTGAAAATGACTAAGGCATGAAAGAAAGCACCCCTTCTTGAGAAAGACACCCTTCTTTTTAGGGCCACAAACTCAGCATTCTGGCTTCACACCTCCTAGGCTCATCACTTCAGCTTAGGCACAACTCAATGATGAATCCAACAATAGCTGCTTAGGATCAGCAGATTAATCTGGATTTAGAATCAAACCAAGGTCATTCAACAGAGAAAATGATGAAAAAAGGAATCAAAGCTCAAAAGGGACGCCTAAAGAAGTCAAAGGAAAGTTTGTTGACTTAATGTTAAGATATTTTGAGACAAACTTGGCTATCTCACTCCACAATCAGTGGAAATCACCTTTTTGAACTTCAAATCAAGCCAAATCAACTTTTGATCATGAGTTAAGTTCCCAAACTTAAGGATCTTTGGCTTAAGTCTATTTAAAGAAGGTCTAGGCGTCCCACTTCATTATTTCATTGCAGGTTGATGATCAAGAACAACAATAAGCTCTCAAGGATGCCATTTTTGGATCTGAACAAGGTTTTTGTCCGTTCTTCGATATTTCTTGAAGATCTGAAGCAAAAGTTTTCTAATTAGAGGCTGGATTCAGAGACAGATTTTCTCAGGGAGTCAGATTAAAAACTTCTAATCCATCTTCTGTCTACTTCCTCTCTTCTTGTCTTAGGTATTCTTGCATGTCAAACAAATCAGCAAGCTATCACAAATCTGGTCAATAGGGAAGACTCAGAATAATTTTCCAGTAAAACCCATCTTGTCAGATTTTGCAAAATCAACAAACTTGCTGCCCCTATTTTTGGTGGTTTTTCCGAAAAAGTTTTAGAATCAAAATTCTGAGGAATTGGGTTTGCTCAACATTGAAGCACGAACAAAACCCATGTGCCAAATTTTTTCATTAAAAATACTTCTCGGCAGGGTGCTATTTTTAGGGGGTTTTTAAAATTGTCAGAACAAAGTCAATTGTGCAGTCAATCTTTAGGTTATTCAGGATGCAGTACTCTTAGATACAATACAAGACTAAGACGGCCTTGTACCATGATTACCGGAAAACTACTGACACGAACTTGCATCAAGTAAGCCCCGTGGTTGATCGAGAAGACTTGGAGGGCATAAATCAAATCACATTGTAGAACATAGAAGAGTCTAGATTGCTTCAGGCTGCGTCCATCCCCATCACATTACAGAGTGTGGAGCTTGTAATCACTTGTATTAAGCATTACAATCCTACCACGAGAGAAATCAGATTAGTAGATGGGGGGATAATCTGCAGTCTAAAGCCCAAGGATATAGAAAAGTGTTTTGATATTCCGCCATGTCCTACTAGCAAGGTCATATCAGTGACAGAATGCGAGAAGACATTCGAGGCAGCCAAGCGCAAGTTCCAAGGAATAATGACAAAAAAATGGATGAAAGTGAAAAAGGATAACTTGCCTAAGTTGCTTGGGCGAGGAGAATGCAAAGATTAGTATGCAGTGTTAATCACTTTACTCAACAGAATCACTGGACAAGAGGATGGTGATCAATTCCAGTCGTGGATGTATTATGTCATTAGAAAAATCATCAGCAAGAGGGAACATTACGATTGGGCCACTCTGATCAGTGACACGTTGCATCAATAGATTACCAGGTCTCTAGAAGCTCATAGGTTTGACGTGTTCTTACCTGGTATACTTGATCGCCTTCCAAGGCGAGTTTAGGATATTAAACGATGTGGGAACCTTAGGTGTGCAAAAGGTTCATGAGCAGTTTACACGTCTTGAGTTTTCTCAAGCAGAGCGACACTTCAAAAGAACAAGTGATCAGTTCATCATGCACATCGTACGAGATCTAGACCATGAGATGTACGTGCGTATTTCACAAATAGCCAGAGAGGCAATGGCGGGTTGGGCTGATTGGTTTATCCAATTCCCTACATTCTCCTACATATGCGTGGATGGCTACATTGGTCACTCTGCCATGATGCCAAGATACCCTTCAGATAGGATAGTCTTCATGGAATTCCTAAGGCAGTTATCTGAAGTTCACATTCACTTGCGCTTAAAAAAGAAGACAGCTGTGAACTTTCCCGTTGAGATGGGACTCTACAGATGCAGGTTGGTAGTAGATGCCAAAATGATGAGCCAGGAAATAGTGAGGAATAATCTCAAATACCTCATTGGAAGGAGGTCATATGATCCCGAGGTCTCTATGCGAAACATCTTGAGCAACACTCATCACATGAATCTTCTATAGAAGATTATTGGGTCAATTGTGACGATGAGTATGAAGTGCGAAGAAGGAATTATAGCAAGTTCAGGTTCTCGCAAATTGTTGACTTTATGTCAGAGGACATCTGATGATTATCTGATGATGAAGGGGAAAACATTCTCCCCTCATTCTTCGTAGATTCAGTTGACTCACAACCACTCCCAAGAGTGGATTGGTACGCAAAGGATAACCCATCTATAGAGGAAAGGACGAGTAGTGTGGTCAGAAATAGCCAACTCTATCTCGACAGCAAGAGGACAAGGAAAGTGGTCCCTCCCAGAACAGAGCCACCACAAGTTCAGTCTACATCACCTTCCACGTCAAGAAAGAAGCTGAGGCAGAAGCAATGGTGCAATCGTCCCGAAGGGATGAGGATGTCGAAGCATACAAGGCCAAGAACATAGGGGACACATGTGGAGACAACCACACACAGTCCCGAAATAGTCATGGGTATTGTTGCCTCAGAGCCAGTAATAGAAATAGTTATTAAAGAAGCAGCAATTGCCCCAAAGTCCACAGAAGAAAATAATGAATAGTTGATAACATAGAGAAAACACTTGAGAGATCTAGTGGAGGAGTTTGTTCTCAAAGGGTGATGCATACTGACAAATATTTACTAGTTACGAGATAGAGCACATGGACTTCGTGCAGAGATTCAACAATTAGAGTAAAGAATTGCAGAGAAGAGGCCAGAAGACGAGACCACAATTGCAGACTTGCAATTGGCATATCAATCAGTCTACTTAGAGGAAAACAAGCAACATCTCTTTGCTTGGAAAGAACAACTGGCGTACAAGGTGAAAGCCTATGATGCTCATTCAGTAGAGTTGATTGACTATGGACGAGTGGTCGCCAATATTATCAACTTCGCAAGAACGTTGGTAATGTCTTTTCCTCACATAGAATATCAGCGCGATGGAGGAGAATACATCGAGATGGTTACTGTACAAAATCAGGTTAGAGATGTCATCCGCAGTACCTTCCTTGATGATCCAGACGGTTGCAAGTTGCCCAAGGTGGTAGCATTTTCAACCTAGTTCGATTAAGAAGCTGCACAGTGTATAGACTTCCAACACTAGCTTACAATAAGCGAATTAATGCTTAAGCGTCACGCCATCATTTTGTGGAGCATTACCCCCAAAGCTGAAGAAGTCAACGAATGGATAGAAACACTGTTTACCAATGGTGAGTTGTAAATGCACCAGGAAGGACGTCCTACCCTCCAAATGGCATTTATGATACTTGAAGTTGACTTGATGCCTCATTCCAAGTCAACTCAAGAGGACATTAAATGTAATTGTTAACTTGATGCCCGTTTCCAAGTTAAGTCCATATCCCACAAATCATGCATTGTTAGATCCCACTAATTAAGGATGTCTAATCGGCTTCCATAATTTGTGGATCTTAGATCTCCACTAAACATGGATGTCTATTTTGGAGGTATACTTTACATTAAAGTTCACCTTTAGTTTACTTTTAGTGAATTGAAGTAGTTTCCAGTTGACTCTTTGTTTAGTGTCAGTTAACTAAAGTAGTTTTCCAATTGATTTTTTGTTCCCCCTTTTTAAGAATAAATCTTGCTAATTGATTGGCAAGAACTCATTGTTAACTCAAGGAGATTTTGGGGTTGCCCACTCCTCTGAGTTCTATAAATAAGAGCCTTGGACTCATTGTTTGTTTAACCTTTACTTGCTATGCAAAGTTGTTGCGCCATTGTTGCCAACAACTTTGAAAGCGAATATTTGTTCACTCTTGGATGAGTTCATTGGTTGATCGTAATTGTGCATGATTTCGTGCCTTTGCTGTCCTAATGAAATATGCCCCTTAAAATTTTCTTGATTTTACATATCAATTACAATTGCAACACACACCCGTTAAGGTTAGCTCCAAAACCAAAACGATGCGTAAAAGAATTCTAACCAAGAATGCGCCCTAAAACCACTTATGAAAGAGGGGCGGGCATATGGTCAGAGGATCCCTAGGATCTAATAACTCAACAACTGTAGGATGATTACAACTGGAAGTACAAAATAATCTCAACGCCAAGAATGTGCACACAAGATCCCTTTGAAGGCGAGGTGCTAACATATGGCAGAGCAAGTATTAGAAAATTGAAAGAAATTAGGCGGTGAATCAGCCATAAAGATTTTCGCTCAACCACTTAAACAGTGGGGGGAATACTACAAACAATTCAACTAATTCATCCGTTGCGGCAGGCATCCACTCTTGAGTGGGAATTCTCCACTTTTCAGTGGGTACAATGAGAGTTACAAAGTTTATTCTCCACACTGGCGGTAAACCATCCAGGGGTAATTAATGTTTTGTATTATAATTCACAAGTAAATGCAGCAATAATAATGATTGGATTAGTACTACTAATTCACAGCCTTAGAATGAAATAAATCTGCAATTTACAAGTGTTACAATAACATAACCAATGTAAATACTTGAAAGATGATTCTTCCAACTTTTAATCTTTACAAATACAGAATTACAAGCCAGAATCTGAACTTTGTTCAATCTGATATAATGAACCAGCAAACTGAATTTTCATAACCAGCAAATGCAACATATCAGGAATGTTCAAATCTCTTACCACACTGCACCAAACTTCGATGAGGCAGTAGTTGGTCATCATTAAATTGTTCAAATCTTCTTCCAAAATGCTTCTGTCTTCTCCAAATGGAATGCACATGTAATTAGCAGCATAGATGCCGAAGAAGTATTGCATATCAAGAAAAGAGCTAAGTCTGATATAAAACCAGCAGCCTGTAATTTTTCAATCAGCAACTATGCAAATACCCAAATGTTCATAACCTCCACAATACTTCACCATATCATTTTAAATTAGAATCAATTAATCACAAGAAACATGGTGACCAGCTCACATGAAACTCTAATGGAAAATCAAACACCAAAAAGAAGACACGAATTTCAAAGCTATCTTCTTGAAATGGTACGGCCCTAGGAGAGGGTCGACCTCTCTTTAAAATTCATCCACTTTATTATAAATTCTGATCTTGCACAAATAGGGACGCCTCAAGCATACAAACTAAAACAACCAATATCCATGTGCAATTAAAAATCATTCAAAGAGCTGCATATGAAAATCACCTTCAGTCATGAATGAACCAGCAAGCTCAAAAACTGAAAAATACGTCAAATTCTTCAACAGTGAAGCTCAATGTGCACTTCTGAATGAAGCACATTCTCAATCCACCATCTAGGGAACCATAGTTTCAGGCCCGAAGAATGGAGCCAATTTGCTAAGCTTCCCCTTAGCCAGGTTCTGGATTCATTCCAGCAGCGTAACTTCGCTCTTCAAAAATATGCATAATCAGCTCACCATAAAACATCAATATATAGGCTTCAGTTGGCAAATGAAGCAACAAGAGAGACTTCAAATTCCAAGAAGTTGAATCAGTTCAACTTCCAAAAGGGACGCCATTTTAAGCATTTCACTTTTTGAAATAATAAAATATTAAGCAACCTCTTTTAGGCGTCCAACTTCACTTTGCAACAATAAAGCATTTAATAATTCATTAAATGCACCATTGACCCCTTAATGACCCCCTTTTAAAAACAACATGAAGTGATCAATCCTAGGCGTGGGGGTACAACTGAGAAACATAAAAATGACTAAGTATAAAACTTAATCCATGGAGATAACCAAACCAAACTGAAATTGAAGAAAGACAAGATGACTTGGGCTGAACTGATGCCGATGCCACTGCCACAAAATGACTTACTAAAAATAGCCAACTGCTATAAATTGTAAATCCACAACAAAACTCACAGAAAATTGAACTAAACTGCTATAAATAGTAAATCCACAACAAAACTCACAGAAAATTGAACTAAGCTGGAAGCAGGACTTACTAAAAATGGAAACCCTAGATGTAGCACAACTGAGTAGCCTACGGATTCTCGGAAATAGGCTAAATCCAAATGAAGAGCGTATGGCCAAAATGGGGACATTACACCCAATCTTTGTAATTCGTTTAGAAAGCTTGAGGAAAAGAAATTGAAAAGCACATGCAATTTGATCTAAAGGATTTGAGTTCTTACATAAATGTCTTTGTGTTTAAATAGCTTGTTGTTTCATTTCCCTCCTCGGATAGGGTTTCCTCCTCCTTGGATATTTGTTATTAACGGTTGTCATTTGTTGTCGTCTAATGGATTGTCCTTCAACCTATACTTCGAATAGGGTTTCCTCGTCCTTAGCAAGTTTGTTGGCCAAGACATCGTAATTTGTTGTTTCTTGTAAGTCGTTTCCTAGCCCATATCTCGGATAGGGGTTCCTCCTCCTTGGCAGGTCTCAGATCAAACTTACCGTGAAGAGCGTTTGCTTGTATAAAACCTTATTCCTGCGTATATCCGAGAGTTCAAAGCCTCGGCCATATTCTAAGGAGACGGCGGATTCAAGTGATCCAACCAATCCATTCCCGCTCCTATGCCCTCATGCTCTATTTACCTTGAGGATTTAGTATAGATTAAAAGCTAGAATAGTTGTAGTTAAGATCTGCCAAAACTAGAGAAACAGATTAGCTACGACGCATTGTGTTTGTGCACCCTTGTGTCCTACTGCTGAGTACAAAAAGGTAGGAACCTTAGTTTACCCTACCCTTTCTTACGCATTACATCAGCAGAGAGGGACTTCTCCTCTTTAAATAACGAAGAAGTGTTACAAAACATTTGTAATAGCTAAACGTTTACAATTAGCACTCCAAAGGTACTAATTTAAACGCCAACAATGATTTTGGTCATGTTGGCACAAATGCTGCACAAAATGTATAATAATAACATGAATGTACCCAAACCACAGAGCAAAGAAGGTAGCTCTTCAGATGCCAACAACTATAATGTTGCTCCCACCAACACATAAAGGACCATCCTCATCTCATTTGCAAGACCGTTCCAACCTACCTTCATTCATAGGGAGGAAGAGGCCCTAGAAGCCATAGCGAAAAATTCAATCATTGATGATATCAACACTTGCTACACTGAATACCAAACATTGCTAGAGGAAATTTGAGCTGAAATTTGTGTTACAATTTTTATAAATCTGAACAAGTCTAGTAGGAATGTCCCCATAAATGAATTTGCATAGTGATACTCATTGTGCCATAGGGAAGTTGACATTATCCCTCAATGATGGGTCGAACAAAGCCTTGTTTGTGAATGGGTGCATAAACTAGAGACATACCTAACTCTTTGGTCTATGGCAAGGATGAGGCTATTAAGTTTTCAACCTTGCATGTAGAGTGTATTATACACAAATGGTGGTACTACAAAATGATCACTCAAGGCTGACAAATTCAATATTTGTTCTTATTAATTATGTTTGTTTCTTGCTCTTTGAAACATTTCCTAGACATTCCTAAACTCTGTGACTAATGCTTAAAGTATAAAGCACCAAAGTTGATAAAATGATGGTTTGATAAATGTTTTCATGTTTAGATGGTTATTTCTGAAATATGATAGCATATTTTGATGAATTATGGTAATTATAGCATATAAGTGTTTTGGAGGAACTAACTATGCAGCAAGGGCAGCAAATAACATGCAGCTGAAGGACATTGTGCTACAAAATCAACCACATGTAACCAAAGGATCGAGTGGTTGCAGCCAAAGAAGTAGGAAGCCACACAGCTGTTGGAGCTAGAACATGCAGTTAACTTTAGTCATCAATAATAAATTCCATCATAAAGGATGAGAAAGAATTATATAGTAGCAGACCATGGCAATGTTGCAGCAGTTCTTTTAGTGTGCATACTTTGCCATCTATTTATGCATGCCAGTAATTCCAATTCTCCATTTACTGTTGGAGAATTGTGTAAGGACTCTATTGCCTACAGTTTTTATTTATATTTTTTAAATAAAACAATCCTTTTCCTATCTTTTGGGAACAAGTTGATATTTGTAATTTAGGTTGTTAAGAGTTAACCTGTTGGGGACGATTAGGATCAGCTAGTTAAAATCAATTCTAAATATATCAAAGGACCTGTGATAACACGTAGTGGTGATTTTCTAGTATTTTTTTAACTTTTTGAGCAATAATCAAAAGCAGTTCATTATGTGAGTGAATGAAGAATAGAAAGATTGATTGATAATTATGTGAAGTAGAAGAGTACAACCCAAGCAAGGGCCCACTTGAGGTAACACTGTGACTTTGTTGTTGCATTAGTAGATTAGTTATCTTGATATGTTCAAGTTCAAATCAATAGTTATTTGTAACTGTTACCAGCAGCACTAGTGTTAACTTGTAGCAACAGTTGTAGGATATTTGTTATAGGCAAGTTCAATTTTTGAAGTCTATTAGATGAACTCCTTTCTAAATAAGAATGTTCAATTTCTATACTCAACTACTTAGTGTCATGTCCCCGAAATAGAACACCAAAATAAAAAAATAACGAAGTGTTTAAATGCAAATAAATAAATAAATAAAATAAATGACAAAAATACATATTAAAAATATACATACACATATTAATAATTTAATATTATTATAATTATCAATTTAAAATATTATATTTATAATCATTATAATATAATATTACAAATATTAAAAAATATAAACTCATATAAACTCATATATATAATAAATAAAATAAAAGGGAAATACAATATAAAATTGGGTAAGCAGCGATCAGTCAGGTTTGAATAAAAAGAAGAAATAAAAAAAGAGAGCAATTCCTAGCAATGTTATGGGCTGCATTAGAAAGTAATGAAGGAAATAACTAAGGAAAACAATTAGTGAAGATAGTAATTACATCTTACACAAAGGCAGTGGTGGATGGTACTCATAATAAGACAAAAAGAATGCTGAGTTGTGAATAAAAACAAAATAAGGGGAAGTGCAAGTCAGTCCTTGAAGAGGCAGCGATTATAAACAGAAATTGATATCAAAAACAATCATTCAAAATGCAAGGCAGCGATAATAATGAAGAAGCAATTAAGGTTAATGAAGAGGCATGACTCTCCATAAATAACAAAGTATGACTCTCTCTAAATGATCGCACCCCTTCTCAAAAGTGGGAGAAGATATAAATTCAGAACTTATAAAAGAAAGGAAGGCATGGAGGGGAATATAGGAAGAAGGAAAGAATAGAGATCAGCCCAGCTTTTCTGACTAAAATCAAGCCAAGTTATTCTCTAAATCCGTTGCTTGGGAAATTGATAGTTTAGGGTAAAATTAATATAACTCCAATTAGGGGACATTACAAGTGGTATCAGAGCGTGTTCTTGCCAGCTTGCGGGATATACCTGCTTTAACCGCCATTCAATTAGAATTAACTATTCAACCTTTTTCTTAAGTGGAACAATCATGCATTATATAGATGTATACCTTGCATATACTTTGTGGCTTCAAGTGTATATTGTGTACTTATGTGTATACTTGGTGACCTTGGGATGGGGGACAAACCCGCGGTGTAGTATGGGATGCATCGAATCCCCCTCCCAGTTGTTGAACTGTATACCTGGCTTTGTGGGTTGAGGACGGACCCATGGTGTAGTATGGGATACACTGAATCCTCTTCCCATTTGTCCAATGGTGCAGAAGACCGAAGGAAAGGATAGGACCCATGGTGTAGTGTGCAATGCACTGATATTCTTTTTATCTGGGATGCATTATGGACATGTTGTTGAGTATTTTGTCATTGATGTCAAGGTGCTTATGTGTTTGAGCTACTTGTTTACCTAGTTGAGCTACTTGTCTGTTTGTTTGAGCTACTCACTTGTGTACTTGAGCTGGTGGCTTGCTTGCTTGAGCTACTTGTTTGCCTGGTTCAGCTACTTGCCTGTGTGTTTGAGCTACTAACCTATGTGCTTGAGCTGGTTGCTTGCTTGCTTGAGCTACTTGTTTGCCTAGTTAAGCTACTTGCCTATGTGTTTGAGTTACTCGTCTGTGTGTTTGAGCTGGTTGGTTGCTTGATTGAGCTACTTGTGTAATATCCCCTTCTCAAACCTGATCGTTCATGTGACCGTTGGCCTTTTTCTGGAAACCCGAAGGCTAGTCGGAAGGTAAAATTAGGGTTTCCTATTTTTGAGGAGGTCATTGCTCAGAGATGGTGAATTCAATGGCGGATCCTTTCTGGGTTTTCAGAGAGCTTCGCAGTGGTATGTTCATCTTGACATTCAGAGCACTTTTTGGAATTTACTATTTTTAGTAAATTCTATTTTTGGCAACTTTCCAGTTGAGTTCAGCTTGGTTGACTACCTGCTTCAGTTTGGTCAGATGTTTTGCTCAGTATTGGCTTCAAGGCACATTCAGAGGGATAAGTTAAGTCATTTAATTAAAAAGTCACGTTTTAAATATTATATTTTAACGTTGACCCCTTGGCTTAGATCAATGACTTAATGTTGTTTTTAAAAAGTGGTCTTTGAGGGTGGCGCCCTCATTAAAAGATTATTTTAATTATTCCCAAAGTCAAAGAAAGGTTATGAAGGGCGCATTTATCAAAGTATGATATTTATTTAAAATATCAAATCTTAAGCCTTGAAGGAAAAGTACGCCATCCTTGAGGAGATTAGGGTTTTGACCTAAAAGTGGATTTTAGGGTTTTGAGAAGTCAACTGGAGAATTATAAAAAGGAGTCTTGGAGCATCATTTCACATCTTTGGTCGACTATACTGTTATGCTGCCGGATTGGCTCTGGAACTGCTTCGAGGAATGAAGGCCTCCTAGCTTGGGCATCGCTTCGTGTTTGCAAGACAACATCTAGTGGTGAATTTCAGTCTATTTGTGAGTGCATCTTAGTTCATACATTTTGTGTTCAGTATTGCATTGTTAGATCTTATTTGGCATATTAGTGTTTTCAGCTTTGCATCATTTAATACAGCAGATTCATGTTTGTAATCGTAAGTCAAAAAATACCAAAAAAAGAGTTCTGGGTGTTGTTTATTCCTCATTGTCTAGGAGAGGCGAACCTTTAGTTCAAATCTCAGATTTTTATGTTAAGTATTGAATTTTTAAGGAAGGATCGAACTTTTCAGCAGGCCGTACCACTTGAGGCTGTCTTGAATTCCGTGCAATTTGTATTTAAGGCATTTGGGTCTGTTTTAGTGTTTGGTCTTGGTCGCCCTTGTTACTAGAGTGCATTGCATTTCATTTTACTTCATTCAGGTCATATTTAAGGAAGTTACGAACAATTCTTTGAACTTGTAAGCTGCTGGTTATGTAACAAAAAGTGCAGATCTGATACGACATTTGTGGAATCTGCATCTTCCTTTCTTGGTTGGTGTCAAGATTTCTTTATAAACCTTTGCAGAGGTTTCTTATTGTATGCACCATTGAAAGAGCATCTTATAT
>VDFB02172877.1:0-11868 GCA_007258455.2 Sequoia sempervirens | reverse complement strand
ATCAGATCACACCTAGATGTCCCATGCAACATTTCAAAACAAGAAATCCTCATAGAGCAGCTTCTTGTACCCACATTTGAGGTACCAAAGTCCAAATTTTTGTGTGAAATCATTGATCCTAGTGATCCCTTTGTAGCATGATATATAGAGTTACCTAAGAATAGGAGTCCTCCCAATAGACATAACCCCAAACCTCAAAAGAGCCTTTATCAAAAATTCATCCCATTTTGTCATACTAGGAGATACCCTTTACTGTAGAAGCATTGAAGGAACCCCGTTACATTGCTTAAACATTGAAGAGGCATAGAACGCCTTAACTAAGGTACATAATGGCATATGTGGTTCACACTCGAGTGGCATGACCTTGGCCAAGAAATTGTTGAGGACTAGGTACTATTTGCCCACAAGGGAAAGGAAGCTCACAATTATGTTAAAAGGTGTTTGCAGTGTCAGCAACATGGGGATCCCATCCATGCACAAGCTCAAGAGCTCCACCCAATTGCCAGACCTTGGACCTTCTTACAATGGGGGCTCGATATCATTGGAAAAATCACCCCCACCTTATCTAGTGGGGATAAGTTTATCATCACTACCACTAAGTACTTCACAAAGTGGGTAGAAGCCATTCCATGACTTATATCATAGGAAAGAAGACATTAAAGTTCATCATGAACTAATTAATTTGTTGTTATGGCATCCCTCAATCCATTATCTCAGATAAAAAGAAAAATTTCAAGAATTAAGATGTTCACAAACTATGCCATAATTTTAATATCCAACATCACTAATCCATTTCATATTATCCCCAAGGAAATGACCAAGCCAAGGGTACAAATAAGAACATGTTAAAAATCCTTGAGAAAATAGTTAATGAAGCTGGTCGTGGTTGGCCCCTCTTATTGAATCCTACCCTATGGGCCTATCAAACAAGTATCCACACACCAAGAGGTTCCACCCCTTTCTCCTTGGTATATGGATGAGAAGCCATACTCCCCATTGAGATCGAGCTCACATCCCTGAAATATACCACTACAAAATCTTATCACAGCTAAGGAATATTAGGTATCAAGATTAAATGAGCTAGAACTACTAGATGAATGGCCTATGGATGACTTAAACCATTTATAAGTCTACCAAAATTGGCTCAAGTGGAGTTATAACAAGAAGATCAAGAGTCATACCTTCCAAGTTGGAGAACTTATGCTCAAGGAGAATCAAAAAATGTTCCAAATCTGGATAGCAAGAGAAAGTTTGAAACCAATTGGTTGGGGAACTTTGTCATCACAACAAGCTACAAGTCAAGGGCATATTAGTTATCAACACTAGAAGGTGAACCTCTATAGGAACCCAAGAGTAGCTCCCACCTTAAAAAAAATTATACCTAATCTTTCAAGGTATAAAACCAAAAAATACAAAAGAATCTACAAATTCAAAAATCTAAAAAAATCATAAAAGAATTAAAAACAATAAAGAGAAAAATCATGCTCTAGTGAAAATCACTCTGGTGGTGCTTTAGGAAAGTACCTTGGTGAAAACCTAGGAAATAGGCACCTTGTGTAAATAAGCACTCTCCATCCACCAGGATCTCCACAACTTGTTCTACATGATCCATCTATTATGCTTCCATCATCCATTGAATTCCATATCTCCATCCATCACCCATTTGTAACTACATCATAGCTTGATCATGTGTTCATGTGATGATCCCTCCTAGTACTACTCAACCCATTCTCAAGGTCAATTTGTCCTGCCTATATCAGAGTAGTCTATTGCATCATGCTAAGGGAATGTTCTCATTGGATTGGATTCATCTATATTCTTTAAGTCTTTGCTAAATCAAAAAATCTATAATCATAAAATAAAAAAATCCAAAAACATTGAAAACATATCAAAATCCAAAAATAAGTCAAAAAGTAAAAAAAGGTCAAAAAAAGAGTCAATTTGTCGAATTATAGATCTTTGAGCTCTAAATATAGGAAATGTTGATCTTTCATCATCCGTTGAGATGCTTAGGTCAGTCCTTTAGGAGTTTGTCACAATAAACTAGCAATCCATTTGTTCATATCTCATCAATAATCGAGTCTACATCAGTTGAACTACGTGGTCTCTTCCCGTATAATGTAGGCAAGTCTAATATGTTTATTATCCCTTAAGACCCCTAGGATAGGTCTTTAGGTTAGTCTCTTGGTCAAAATCTTGGAAAACATGAAAAAATTGGAAAATTGAAAGTCAAAACATTTGTGAAATCTTCAAAATACCAAAAATAGCCTCAAAACATTTCAAAACATCAAAAACATTCAAATATTTGAAAAACCCATTTTTCCCATATCACTTTCACCTGTAATAAACACTCACTTATAATAAATCATCATCATCCCAAAGCTTTGGTAAAATAGTCAAAAAAAGTCTAGTAGGTTAAAAGTGAAAACTCAAAATTTTTTGAGGTCTCAAGTCTAGGTCAATAATTAAACAAGTTGGTCAACTCTTGGTATCAATAGCCTATCATCTAGTTTGTCCCAAATCATCTAATAAGATCATGTCCTAGGATGTATCCTCCCTACAATGGACATCAACATCAGGCATCACCATAGTTTAGTCTTGGTTAGCGCTATTGAAGAACATTAGCTTGTTTGTTTACTTTATCTTTGTCTTTTGGTTTATCTTATTGCACTCATTTTGATGACCTCTCAATGATGTCTCCTCAAAATGATTTAGAGAGAAAGAATGGGGCAACAATCATTAGATCTTTTTTTGTGCTTGTTGATATTCTTGTAATATAACCTTGGTCATGCTTTTTGGGTGTAGGAGGATGTTTTAGGTGTCTTGTTGACCACATAGGAAGGCTAAGTTCCTTTCTATGTTTTGGTCTGAGACATTTTGAATATCTAAACTATATTTTGAATGAGGTTTTGTATGTCAAATATGAATAGGAGTACTCCTATCTGATTGTCGAGTCAAAGTCCATCACATTAGGTGCAAAGCCATCCTAGTTCTTTATACCTTGATGCATCTTGTCTACATGTGTTATCAAACATAAGGTAAGTATCCCTTTTAAAATCCCAATTCTTGATAAGCAAAGCATCATCATCATCATCATCATCATTGCCATCTCTAATAAAGTCTCGTAGATCATGGACTTGTTGGATCCTCTTTTCATCATCTTATTTCTTCTTTGTTCTCTCTACACTAACATGGTATCATGATAGTCAACCAAACATCACCAATGCATCCATCCTATATCCACAAATCATTTACATAAAACATCCATTGCACAATCATATTGGCATCATCACATTATCCATCTCAAATGCATGGCATCATCATTTTAGTTGTTTAGAATAATATAGATTGGTTATTCTAAGCATCTTAAAACCATCTCATTTGCATCATCATCATAACCATTCATATTTCCATCTTGAACCTCTTTGTCATGAGATCGACCTCAAATCAAAATTTTCACTCCATGTCTTGAGGGGGCAGTGTACCAGTATACTTCTTTCCACTAGGGAATCTAAAAAACATTAAAAAAAATGAATTTTTATCATGATAAGGTTATTCTTTGAACCAACACAGTGGGTACATTGCTTCAAAGAGGGGCAAAATGTAGACACAAAAAATGTACGATTGATCCTATACATCTGATCCTGATTTTACTAACACTAGTTCTTCCTGAATCATCTCTTTTGCTAACCATTTAATTGAATAATATATATTTGATTAAATTCATCATATTTCATCTCTTAATTAAATAAATCAATTTTATTTGATTAAGTCATCTTTTCCCTTTTAATTAAATAATTCATTTTATTTAATTAATCTCTAAAGTCATTCTATTAAATTAAATAATTTAATCTCTATTTGATTTAATCTAACATCATCCCTTTTAATTAAATAAATCAAATCTTATTTAATTAAGTCTAAATCATATTCCTCTCATTTTGATTTAAATTAATCCAAAATTTTAAGTCAAAATATCAAATTATCTAATCTCCCTTTAAATTAATCAAATCCTCAGTAATGCTAATCCTAATCACTCCAATCCTCTAGATTTTGCAACTTTCTCATGAAAATGATTTAAATTGATTTATTAAATCTTTGATTACTTTCAAAAAGGCATAAAAAAGAGGAATATTCTCCAAGTTTGAAAAATCCCTCCAAAAGGGTTTGTACATCCAACAAGGCATTAAAGTTTCTTACATGTCCTTTCCCTTGAGCCAAGTGGCATTAACTTCATTGTCTTCTCCCTCCAACTTGTCACTTCATCAATTTTGAAATTCCACCTAATTGCGTTTAATTGCACAATGACCAAAATCTACTCCACCTTTTTCCACTCACATGTTGACAAGTGGCTTCATGCTGTTTGGTTGTATTTTATCCCACATTCATCCATTTTTCCTCATCCTCCATCTCTCTCATCTATAAATAAGAGGCTCTCATTTGGATTTTGGATCCACAACTTTATGCAAAGTCATTATCTTGAGATTTTTAATTTTCTCATCCATTTTCATAGTTTTCTTTAAGTTTTATAGCTAGGTTATGAAAGAATTACACCAAGTAGCATCAAATCTTCATCAATCACCATTCAAGCTTACAAGGAATTAGGAAAGGGCTATTTTTCATATCAAAATGGCATGAATTCACCAATGCCATTGAGAGTTTGATCATTTAAACAAGATTTTATAGCTTTTTCATTGTGTTCTTCATATTATTTCTTATTTTTAAGTTTCAAAATAATTTCATGGGGAATGATGTTTCTAACTTGCATCTAGGACTAATTGTGTGTTTGTTCTTCACGTTTGTGTAGGTCTAGGATCACCATTCACAATTAGGCCAAATAGTGTCAAAAGATGGAGTAAGAATTGATCCAAAGAGAGTAGAGGTCATAGAAAAGATACCTATCCCTAAGACAGTGAAGGCTATCCAGTCTTTCTTTGAACAAATAAAATTTTGCAAGAAGGTTTATATCAAATTTTGTTGAAATTATCAAACCCATTTCAAAAATTTTGAAGAAAGGATCCAAGATTGATTGGACTGAAGAAGAAATCGATGCATTCATATCCATTAAAATAGAAATCAAGGTTGCCCCAATATTAAAGTCACCAGACTTCAACAAACCTTTCCATTTTTTTTCATTTGCATCTTACCACATAGTTGCTACTGTAATGTTGTAGAAAAATGAAAGGTATGAGCAACCAATATCATTTTTTAGAAAATAACTTCAAGGAGCATAATTAAAGTATGAAATCATTGAGAAGCAAGCATATGCACTTGTCAAGGCAATAAAAGCTTTCAGACCTTATTTTGTAGGTGCAAAGATAGTCTCCTATGTTCCTAATGATGTAGTTAACGATGTATTTGTACAAAATGAAGTTACAGGGAGAAGGTGTAGAAGGATTAATAGAATTAAAGAGTTTGATATTGAAATAAAAATCACTAAGTTGGTAAGGGGACAAGGGTTGGCCAAGCTCATGGCTGAATCAAACCTTGAAGCATCTCAAATCTTCAACATAGGGGAGGAAGAAGGTATGATTGCAAGCATAAAAAAAACCTCATGGTATACTGACATAATGTATTACCTAAAAACTAGAAATGTCCTAAAGACATGAATGAAAACTAGAAAAGAACTTTGAAATTGCATGCCTCAAAATATGTCCTTATGGATGGAGACTTGTACTAGAAGAAAAGAGATGGAATGTTGTTACTGTGCTTAGATGAATCACAAGCAAATCATATGTTGAAAGAGATGCATGAGGGAGTCTGTGGAGGAAATTTTTTGGCCAAGAGCACTACCCACAAGATCTTAAGGGTTGGATACTACTAGCCTAGGGTTTTCAATGACTCTTTTGCTTATATATGAAAGTGTGAAGCCTATCAAAAATTTTCTGGAAAAATGAAATAACAAGGAGCACTCCTACTCAAACCAATGCAAGTTGAGGATCCATTTCATCAATGGGGGGTTGATTTGAGTAGAGAAAAACTAGAACAATCTAGTGGAAGTAACAAATGGATACTAGTGACAACTGACTACTTCACAAAGTGGATAGAAGCCATCCATACAAAACAAGCCACTAGTAAGGTTGTATTGAATTTTCTATTGGAGAATGTCATCACTAGGTTTGGAACACCTATAAGGTGAATTATAGAAAATGGCATGTGCTTCCAATTATAGGAATTCAAAAAAATTTGTAAGACATATGGAATAACAATTGCATATTCATCCCCATACCATCTACAAGAAAATGGGCAAGCTAAGTCAAGTAATAAAGTATCTTGAAGATAATTAATAGAATGTTGGACAAAAATAAAAGGACATGGGATTCCAAATTAAGGTTAGTAGTATGGGTAGATAGAATCACATTTAAAAAATTCATTCACAGATCACCTTTTGGATTGGTTTGTGGGACACAAGGCTATGTGCAAGATCATGATGGGCCAAGAGCTAGTGATATAATAGGTATGTGGCTAACAAATTTTTTTTTACCCAAAATTGATGAAAAGAAAAGGGGTTTTAAAGGAGATTCATCTTTCCACCAATATAAATTATGCTTTATTTTGAATTTAATAAATAATTATTATTCATTTTCTATTTTAATTACGACTAAAGTCCTGATTGATAGGCTGATTGAAAAACTATAGCCTTCAAACGGTATCACATTTTTTGAATTTGAAACATGCATCACATTCTATGCTTTGCATACTATAGGATTAGAAAAAAATTGAATTCCATGAAGTTTTGACCAAGTTAAGGTGGTTAGACATACAATTTTTTTATATTTTTTAAAAATTGTAATAAAAAATTCATAATTAATTATCTACTTCGAAAAAAATTATGAAAAAATATGCATCACATCAAGACATGAGTCCTCTACTTATATATAAAATATTATAATTTTTTTTATCATTTTATTGTGGTTAGGGTGGTTAGAAAGACACCTACTTCTTATTTTTTCACTAAAATTTATGTACTATTGCATTGAAATTTCAAATTTTAACCTAATAGATTTTTATTTAAAAATAAACCTAGTTGTTTATAAACTACATTCAATTAGCTACATATTCTATTTTTACATATTTCTAAAAAAATATAAATAACTTATTCATATTTTACATTAAGCTGCCTAACTCTAATATTTATCATTTTTTTGCCACTTAAGGGCCTGTTGTTTCCTTGATGATCCTACACGTACCCACAAGCAAGAATTCCCATGAAAAACCTCTTGTCATTATATAATTTCATGCTTCAAGAAGACTTGGATATCCCTAAACCTATGGAGGATAGGATGGAGCAATCGGCATAACTAGATGAAATCAGAAGCTTGGCCCAAGAGAAAAACACAAAAATTCAGTCATGAATGAAGTGCTTATTTGAAAAAAGGGCGAAATATAGAAATTTTGAGGTGAATGAAATGGTCCTATTATGGAGTACAAGGTGTCAAGATAAAGAGAAACATGGGAAATTTGAAGATTTCTAGATTGGACCATTTGTTATTATAGGAAAAGGTGGTGAAGATTCTTACTATCTTCAAAACATGTTAGGAGAAGACCAAGAATTGCCAGTGGATGGAGAATTCCTAAAACACTTATTTTCTTAAAATATAATTTTTCCATGCATAGGAGTTTAGGTTTCCCCCTCCCCCACCCCATCTCATCCAAGCTCATTCATCCATGGTCTACTTCCCAGATATTATTTCTACATTCTTGCAATTACCTTACATTCATTCATCCCCAATCAGAGCCACTATTGGAGAAAAAAGTTCTTCCTAAGTATCCACCGGTCTTCATCTTCCATCCAGACTTCACCTAAATAAAAAGATCCACTTCCATTGCATTCTACATCAAGTTTTATGTGTATCATAGAAAAAAGGACCCTTTTCTTGACATGGGATTAATTCAAACTTAATGATTTCCTAATCCAGTGTTGTGAGGCATTTTATGCATCCGCAGTAGGTCTAGGACCCTTGCAAATCGAATAATATGCATTTAACGATGTCTTGTAAAGGTGATGTAGAGTCTTGTAAAGGAATTTCATGCTTTTCCAAACTTAATGAACCTATTTCTCCCAAATTCAACATTATAAAATGTGTTTAATAACATTATTGCATCAATATAGAAGGTTCTTAACTTAAACTTAATGATAAACTAGTTTTGTAATGTGTCTTGCATATTCACATTGATTCATGTGCCTGCTTAGGCTATGTGGACCTGATTTTAGTGTTGTAAAGTGTATTTAATCACAATTTCACATTGATTTTTGCGTCCCAAGCCCTACTTGACATTCACATAATCACTAATAGCTCCATATCAACCCATATTGTGCATCCTAAGGCTTAAATTGATCAAATACCTGACAAGATTGCATTTTAGACCTTATTTCCTTATCTCTTAGCATTTAAGTTGTCAAATCAGCCCCTGTGGGACCCATTCACCATCCATGTTGAATTAATCCCATCCAGGTGGGACCCATTTGGTGAAATTTGAGTTTAATTTTGCTTCACCTTGCTCTGTGCTGAGATATTCATGGGTAAAATAGGTGAATTTCCTATAAAATCACCTCTCTAAACTCATTTTTAGGATCCATTCATCTACTAGCCCATTCATATCATTCATTCATCATCTATCTTCTATCTCAAGTCAAGCAAGTTAGCATTGCCACATTGAAAATCATCAAGTTAGCTTCCTAAGACATTCAAGGGGAGATTCTACATGTTTTGTTGTAGACTTTCAAGATCTATCATCATGCCAAGGAAATCCACTCCATTTTTTCATGTTTCATTCCATTGTTTCATCATTTTTGTTTAATTACCTAAAGGGGGTTTGACCGAGGCAAACCCTCATGCCCTAACATTCACCATTTCTTCTTATATTCTTGTGTGTTTATAGATTTAGGTCTCTTGGAAGCTTGGAATTAATTGAAGATTAGGTTGCAAGGTTGATAAAGTATTTTCTTCATCCAACAAGTCAGAGTATCAACAAAAACTCATTTTCAGACCCGTAAATCAAAGTTTTGGAAGCAGACACCTATAGGGCATCGAAGTACAAATCGGAAGCTTTAGAATCCACCTTTGAAAATACAAAAATTCAAAAGTGGACTCATTTTCAATGGGTGGAGAATGAGTCCCACCCCAAGGTCATTTTTTTTATTTTTACATTTTTAGATACCCTTTTGGCTAAAACGAGCCTTGGTACAATTTTCCAAAACTGGGACTAATTCACCCAAAATGGTGAATGAGTCCCACCAGGCCTAAATTTCCACATCAGTACCATTCCAGAAGTTATTTCCAGTCCTTATCCATATCTTAGGTGTGCACTTCTAGTTTCATTCATTTTCGTTAAGTTTTGCATTCATTTCTAGTTCATTGCTGTATTACACAATGTGTTTTCAAACATCATTTGTTTATGAGTTTTCACGTTCGTATTTGATCAATTTCATAGCTTAGTTGTACCTATATAATTTCATTTGGTCTAATAACATCATACACATACTAATTTGAATGAACTAGTTAGCATTTTTGTCCTACATCTCTCCTTTTAGGTGAAAAACCCTAGATGAGTTAGAGAGCTTTGTGATGCTAAAAGTCTATGGTTCAATATGAAATGAAACAATTTGTGTGACAAGATCCATAAAAACATAAACATTCCCCTTGTATATATCCATTAATCCTTCTATATAGTCACAACAATTTATTCCTTTATCATAGTACAACAACATCAAAATGAAGTTAGTGTGGGTTGGAGGCTCCTAATTCATGAAGGAAAAAATTAACCGCCATACCATCAAGGGGTTATGTAGTAGGTGTAGTAGAGTGGTACTTACCACCACCCCATGAAGAGGAGATCAAGGAAGTGTGGTAAGGTAGTATCCATAGCCACCTTGTGAGGAGAAGTTCAAGTTATAGTGGTAGAGAGGTAAGCATTGAAGGAAAGGTAGACACTACAATACCATGTTAGGTGCATAGTATGGTCGTGGCATGGAGGTATGTACAATTTTGTCCCAAAAACCATAAATATAGAAAGAAATACATATAAAAGAGAATAAAACTCAGCACTGCCATACCACAACAAGTATGATAAGTGACAATAGTAGTATGGTGGAGCCTGTTGTGGCATCATTATAGATTGTGGCAGTAAATGCAAAAGATCACGTTAGTCATTGTGATGCAAAAATCGAAAGGTGCATAATCAAATTCAAGAATATCAGCTTATTAAAAAAATATTTGGCAGATGGTTGGCATTAATGCTAATAATATTGAATTCAACACCATTAAAAAAAGTGAATTTGGCTATCACTACACTCAATTGCAAAACATTGTCATGGAAGGAGTTGAGGATATGAAGAGAAGGAGCTCTGCAAGCTTCAAATACTAGGCTAAGTGCAAAAAGAACTCTCTAAAGAAACTTGATTCTTGTGAATTATTTTCAAAAGCTCTATCATTTTGAAGTTTTAGTGGAAAGGATTGAAACATACCACCCATATTTAAACAATCTGAAGCAAAGGAAAGTAGAACTAAAATTAAGGGTGAAGAACCTAAGAAAAAGAAAAGGCCTCCTCACCAGTCCATTTTAAATTTACTCCCAGGGTCTATTGGAGTACAGACAACATTGAGAGGGGGGTGAATTAGTGTTGTAGATTTAAAAGCTTTAATATACTTTCTTTCAACAAATTTGTAAATAGAAATAATGATGATGACAACACTTAATCGGTTTGGCATGCTTCATCATTGTAAGAATCTAAATACCTTATAGTAATCAATACATAATTCTTATACATGAATGATAAGTAAATCACACAATAACTGAAACCATGACACAATAAATTTCAGGAGTGGAAAACACTCATGGGGTAGAAAAACCACTTAGAATTTCCTCACTGGCTTAATCAAAATGCCTCACTCACAAAGCCTCACTGGCTACAAATTCCTCACTAGCAACACAAGCCTCACTGGCTACAAATGCCTCACTAGAAACACAAGCCTCACTAGCTATAAATTCCTCACTAACAACACAAGCCTCACTAACAATGATCGTATTGTCTCACTGAAAGAATCACTTACAACTTCTCAAAGATCAAATGAAAATATACAATATAGAGGGTTTCTTTTTTTCACTATAAAATATTTTTCTCTTTCAATCTAATACATTCCACATCCTAAGGACTCATTCACTTGGAATCTTTAAAATATAAAATATATTAGTTTATACAATCTATTTTGCACATTGCTTGCAAAAATTCTTTACAAAACTGTGTTTATACATTCACCATGATAACTTTGTGAAAGAATAGAACATCAAATAGTGATAATTTACTATTTAAATAAGCAATCAATAATGTATACAATGTCGCCATCTGTCATCAAAAGAAACTAACAAATGAAACATTTAGAAACTTTTCCATAACTATTCTTGCCGATACACTGTGTGACTACTCTTGAACAAAATACCAACATAACCATCCATAATTGTTTTCAAATGTCGCCATGGAGTAGCATTTCCAGTCACTTAAACTACTATTGATGAAATAAACACTGTGCACTATAGACATATGTAATACACACTGGTATATTATTTACATTGCATCTAAATCAAGGTATGCAAACTACACAAAATACTCCACACCAATCCAGTCAATAAAATTTAGTTTTCACTTTACAAACAACAATGTATTTGTAACAAAACTATGCCCTAGACAATGCAAAATAGGAACAACAATACATTTAGAGAGCCTCTGCCCTAGCAAAAGGATATACATAAGATTAGACAATAAACTTACATGTGTGCCCAATACCAAAACACAATAAGAGTATGAAAAAATGAACAAGATTGAAATGATAGACTTTGAATCAAATCTGATAGCCATACATAATGCAACCA
>VDFB02172875.1:0-40625 GCA_007258455.2 Sequoia sempervirens | reverse complement strand
AAAACACAAATGCAAACCCTCCTTCTGCTGACAAAACCAAATTTTGGGTTAAGAACAAACATGTTACCAATGATGGTGTAGTCGATGCTAAGGCTGTCAACACTATGTGTCCTATGATTACTCTAAAAGGGACACAACCACAAAACGCACAAATGATGACACAAAACTATGCTGCTAATGCTATCCAGACAAATCAGAGTAACCAAGACAATCAAAACAATCAAATTCAAGGGCAGCCTAGACAACCAAGACAATTCCTTAGAAATCACACATATACCCCTTTGGGTGAACCTATTGACGAAGTACTCAAGAAATGCGTTCAAAATGGTGTCATCACACTTCAAGACCCCAAACCATATGACCCTGGACAGTTTAAACCATCTTGGTGGGATGATAATGCATTTTGTGACTATCACCAAATAAAAGGACACAAAACATCTTCTTGTAAACAATTGAAAAATCTGGTACAAGACCTTATTGAAAAACGTATCATTGAAGTTGGAAGGCCACAGTTTGCCTCTAATGTGGATCATACAATACACAAGAACCCACTGCAGGATCATGGTTCAGGAAACCCTTCTATGTCAAACCTTAATAACAATACTCAAGCCAACCATGCCCGTATTGCATACGACTATTCCGGGGGACCTATTATACATCACATTAGAACAACTGAGGAACATGTCTGCACGGTCACCATTAGAAAGGTCCCTGAATGTAATGTCGCCACTCGTGGTGGAAAGATCACCATAGCCGGCCCTCCTCCCCCTAGACAATCAAAGGTAACAATAGCTGGCTCGTCCACTTCACAGTCGCAATCTCGTCCACAAAACAAGCAATCCCAACCTAAAGGAAACTTTAATCTTATTGACCAGCTTGGAAAAACACCCGCACAAATCTCTATTCTTGAGTTGTTACGCATCTCGCTTGCCCATAAGGCCATCCTAGACAAAACACTGCAAGAATCCTCTGTTCCCCAAGATATTGATGTCAACCAATTTGAAGCCATGGTAGGATATCTCATGACACCCCACCATATCACCTTTTCTGACCAAGACTATTCATCATCCAAATCCAACCATAATGATGCCCTTCATATCGAAGTCTTTGTTCATAAACATAAGGTCAGACAAGTCTTAGTAGATGGCGGAGCAGGATTGAATATATGTTCCTTAAAATTGGTCAAGGCACTAGGCTTTTCTGATGCTTGCGTAGACGCCACAAGAAACATTGTTATCAAGGCATATGATGATGCAGAACGTTCCTCTCAGGGCGTAATTACACTCCCAATTCGGATCGGGCCAGTCATTGTTGACACCACTTGTCAAGTTCTAGATTTGGACCTGCCATACAACATTTTACTCGGTCGACCTTGGATCCATGCTTTGAAGGCCATTCCCTCCACATATCACCAGTGCTTGAAGTTTCCTTTTGAAGGAACTGAGATTACTATATACGGAGACCCTGATCCATTCCAATATTGTACCAACTTACGGGGTGTCTCGGAACGTCAAGTCCCTATCAATAGGGAAGCTCTGACATCTTTGCCTTCTAAATTCATTGATCCCTCAACACTCATGAAATCTTCTGCTTCTTCATCCATCGCTTCCACTCCTACTTCTTTGACCACCATGACCACTTCCATAACACCTTCCACTTCATTTATCACCCCAAGTGTCGACCCGAGGTTCCAGATTCAGGATCAAGGATGTGGAGAGTACAAGCTGAATACGGCCTATTGCATAACCAAGATGCCCAAGTCTCCCCAAGTCTATGGCAAACCTTGTTTTAGAATACAAGCAAAAGAAACTTTCAGGGTTCCTCCAAATACAGTTTTCATAAAGTGGGGTGAAATGAGTCAAGAGGACATAGATGATATACTGTCCTGGATTTATAGAGAACCACGAGACTTAACTCCCTTGCCAGTAACAATATATGGAAAAGGATACAGCATGATAAAAGCAAAAGGTTATGATGGAAAAAGTGGTCTTGGCAAGGATAAAAATGGAAGGCGTGAGCCACTATTAGTTTCAGAAAGACCAAAACATCTTGGGTTAGGGTTAGGTCCACAAGAATCTGGCGATCCGAGTACCAATGTGCTTCCATGTGAGTTAGTGTATGCTTCAGACTGTGTTGAGACAATTGAGGACACCTCCTTTGAAACTGACTCTCACGAATGAGAATTTGGCTCTCAGCCATTCTTAAGTGACTACTGCCTTGATGAATTATTCCTTGAACCTAGCGAGCCTACATTTGAGGAACGATTCTGGAAAATGTTTAAGATTGATACAACATCAAATGATGTAAAGTCTAGATCATGTTCTATTCCCATTCATCCCAGTCCTGACACACCAACCCAGTCATTCCAAATTGATGACAATTATTCAGAACCACCTGAACCGTCACTTGCCACTACTGATCTTGAATCTAATGCTACTCCCTTTGTCCCTTATTTCACTGGTGAGTATGAAACAAGTGAAGGAGAATACTGGATAGAATCCGACATAGAGCCAGATGATGACAATTTCATTTTTAATGTCTCGACATCCATTTGCATGCTCTCCTTGTCATCTGCTCAATTTGCAAATGCTAATGATGGGATATCTTTAGTTTACCCTGACCTAATTGACTGGAACCAACAAGGCCCACCAATAATGGACACTTTTGAAAATGATGAGGCTTTAGCAGAATTTCTCGGACTACGTGAGGGCATTCCAAATGGGGATCACAAAGCTGGATTTTCCATTGACTTGGATTGTGCTGCTTATTTTGGGGAGACTGTGCCATCCTCTAGTCGCAAAATTAAAAAGAAAAATAAAGTAAAAAATAATACGTCTCTAGGTGAAAACCGAAAGGCACCTTCTGACGACAAAATAGTAAAAATAAAGGACGTATCCGAGGGTGAAAACCTCCCTGAGGCACCTAAGGGTGGAGGATTGGACTTTCTCCCCGTGGACAGAGAAAAATCAGCAATGCTTGTAGAAGACACCATACCAGTTAATATAGCTACTGTGGAAGACCCCAAAATGGTCCTCTTTGCGGCATCATTGACAGAGGTTGAACAACCAGTATTTCAAAAGTTCTTCTCAGAACGCAAGGTAAAATTTGCATGGTCTTATGCCGACATGCCAGGATTAGATCCTGAGTTAGTATTGCATCACTTGCCATTATTGCCAAATGCCAAGCCAGTAAAACAAAAGCTAAGAAAAATGCACCCGCAAGTGGCATTGTTGGTTAAAGTTGAACTCAAAAAGTTGTTGGATGTGGGTTTTATCAAATCAATTGACTATGCTGAGTGGATATCCAACCTCGTACCTATCACTAAGTATACTGGACAGATTCGTGTATGCACAGACTTCCGAGACCTCAATAAATCATGTCCTAAAGATGATTTTACTCTGCCGAACATTGACATCATTGTGGACCTTACAGCTAGATATGAGATGTTGTCCCTTATGGATGATTTCTCGGGTTATAATCAGATTCGTATTGCCCTTGAAGATCAACACAAAACTGCTTTCACATGCCCTTGGGGTACATACTATTGGACTGTAATGCCATTTGGTCTTAAAAATGCAGGTGCTACATATCAAAGGGCAGTGACAACAATATTCATGCACACATTAATGGAGGACTATGTAGATGACCTTTTGGAAAAGTCGTTGACAAGAAAAGACCACCTTTCAGTATTGGACAAAGTTTTCAGGAGGTTGGAACAGTATAAGGTCTGGTTAAACCTGAAAAAGTGTGTTTTTGGTGTAGCATCAGGCAAGTTATTGGGATACATAGTCTCCCGTAGAGGAATTGAAGTTGATCCCGCTAAAGTCAAAGCTATATTGGATATGCCTCCTCCTAAGGGAATCAGTGACCTAAGAACGCTACAAGGTAGACTTCAATCCATTAGACGGTTTATTGCTCAACTCGCAGATAGGTGTCAACCATTCCAGTATCTTCTACGCAAAGGGATCCCCTTTGTGTGGACAGATAAGTGTCAGGAAGCATTCAACCAGATCAAACAGTATTTATTGTCACCTCCAGTTCTCATGCCTCCTATCCAAGGAAAACCATTAATTTTGTATATCTCTGCAACTACTTCAGCACTGGGGGCATTACTAGCACAAAATGACTATGAAGAAAAAGAGAGGGCCATATATTATATCAGTTGAACACTGGTGGGGTATGAGCTAAATTACACACCCATTGAACGCTCTTGTTTGGTAGTTGTATTTGCAGCCCAAAAATTAAGGCATTACATGTTAAACCATAAGAAACATTTGGTAGCTAAGATCGATCCCTTGAAGTACCTCTTGAGTCGAGCAACATTGACTGGATGTTTAGCAAAATGGATTACAATCCTCAGTGAATATGATATTCAATATGTGGAACGAAAAGCCATCAAGGGACAGGTAATAGCAGACCAGCTCACAGATGCACCAATACCAGATAACCATCCTCTTACAATAGAATTTCCAGATGAGTCTGTATGTCATGTAGAATCTAAACAGATTTGGCAATTATACTTTGATGGATCTCACACTAATCATGGATCAGGAGCTGGAATATTATTCATTACCCCACAAGGAGACTCCATCCCAAGGTCATTCCGCATAGCATTTCCATGCACTAATAACATGGCGGAGTATGAAGCACTAATTACAGGACTTCGAATGGCTATCAAGTGGAAAATTAGGAATTTACAGGTCCTTGGCGATTCTCAGCTAGTTATAAACCAAGTCAATGATGAATATGAAACCAAAGATGAGAAGCTAATTCCTTATAAACGAATGGTTGACAGTTTCCTGACATATTTTCACAAACTATCCTTTGAATTGATTCCAAGAACACATAATAAGGCTGCTGATGCTATGGCAACTATTGGATCTTTGCTTGATATTCCCAGCAATGTCCCACAGTTTGAGTTTTTGGTTGAGCAGTTATTGGTTCCGGCTTATGATGTCCCCGAATCAGAAATGGTCTGTGAGCTTGTTGGTTCCAGTTCCCCCTGGTACAAGGACATTTTTGACTACCTTCATTCATAGATCCTTCCCCAAAACTTTTCCAATAACCAAAGGAAGTCCTTTATCCGCAAAGCTGCATGTTATACCATCATCAGCAACACCCTTTACCATCGTAGCTTTGACAATACCCTTCTTCATTGTCTCAACACTAATGAAGCAAAAGCGACCTTACAGGAAGTACATGAGGGTATATGTGGGTCCCATTCGAGTGGCCCAACCTTAGCTAAAAATATTATGAGACTTGGTTACTATTGGCCAACACTAGAAAAGGATGCACTGGAATTTGTAAGAACTTGTCGCCAATGTCAGATTCATAGTGATTTGATTCACGCTCCAGCACAAGAGTTGAGGCTGATCACTTCTCCTTGGCCTTTCACACAATGGGGACTTGATCTTGTGGGCAAGATTCACCCTACATCCTCCAATGGACACAAATTCATTATCACCACCACTGAGTATTTTACTAAGTCGATCGAGGCCATTCCACTCACTTACATTACCGGCTAACAAATCTCCAAATTCATCCTCAATTATATCATTTGTCGGTATGGTATTCCACAATCCATCATCACGGATAATGGTCGTCCCTTCAAAAACCATGAAGTCCATGAATTATGTCAACGCTTCCATATTAGCCACCACTTTTCCACACCATATTACCCACAAGGAAATGGTCAAGCTAAGGCATCTAATAAAACCATTATCAAACTTCTTAAAAAGACTGTCAATGATGCTGGTCGTGACTGGCACATCAAACTCAACCCTGCTTTGTGGGCATACCACACGAGCATTCGTACTCCCACTGGTGCCACTCCTTTTGCCCTTGTCTTTGGAGCCGAAGCCATCTTGCCCATAGAGGTCGAAATTCCATCTTTGCGAGTCTCCATGAAAGGCCTCATCACTGATGAAGAATACAGACAATCAAGACTACATGAGTTAGAAATGCTAGATGAACGCAGACAAAATGCATTGAATCATTTACGAGCATACCAAAATCGTCTTTGCAGAAGCTATAACAAAAGGGTGATGACTCGACAGTTTGACATTGGTGACTTAGTTCTCATGCAAAATCCCAAGAATCAGTCAGATAGGGAGAAGCCAGGAAAATTTGAGCCCAATTGGCTGGGCCCTTATGTCATCATAGCATCATTTGGTTCTGGAGCATATCAGTTAGCTACTCCTGAAGGTGAACAGTTGACAGAGCCAATCAACAGTCTGCATTTGCGCAAATTTTATGCATAGCATCAGAAAGCCTATCTAAAAACCAGTAAAAATACAAAAAAGAAAAAGAAAAAAAAAGAATAAAATGACAAAAATAAAGAGAAATAATTCGTCCAATAGTGAAAACCTGGTAAACAGGCGCTTTGGATAAGTACCATGGTGAAAACCTGGCAAACAGGCGCCATGTGTAGTTAGTCATTGCTGTGCCATCTACTATCACTCTATCTGCCTTTGTCCCTAATGAACATACTCTTTTTCGACATTCGCCATAACACTTTGTCCTAATATCATGATACTTCTATCCATGGCTGACAATAGTTGAAATCAAGTCTTGCATATTGTCCATTGTCCATGCTAGTCATGCCTTTTCTTTACATTTCATTTTTTTCTTGGCTCATACTCAACTTGACTAGGGGAAAAATTTTATCATGAGACTGCAGTGGGTACCGCACATGATCCTAAAAATCAGAAAATGTCCTGAAAAAAGACCTAAAAATCAAAAAATGTCCTGAAAAAAGACCTAAAAATAAGAAAATGTCCTGAAAAAAGACCTAAAAATCATAAAATGTCTCCAAAAGACTCCAAAATAAGAAAATGTCCTGAAAAAAGACCTAAAAAGTAGAAAATGTCCTGAAAAAAGACCTAAAAATCAGAAAATGTCCTGAAAAAAGACCTAAAAATAAGAAAATGTCCTGAAAAAAGACCTAAAAATCAGAAAATGTCCTAAAAAAAGACCTAAAAATCAGAAAATGTCCTGAAAAAAGACCAAAAATTTGAAAAATGTCCTAGAGAAAACACAAAAATTCCAAAAAACAGAGTCATGTCAGTCAGCATAGTCACGCCAATTCAACTCTTGATTAGTCTTTGGTCTTGTCGAACTACGTTGTCTCTGCGCATTTGCTACGTAGGCAAGGCTCATCTTCGAGCCCCCGAGACATTAGGTCAGTCCAATTAGGTTTGTCAAAATAAATCACGACTCAATCTTTCATCAACAAGACAAAGTCTTTGGTCGTGTCGAACTACGAGGTCTCTGAGTGCATGACGTAGGCAAGGCCATCTATCGATGGGCCCCCGAGGCCGCACTAGGTCAGTCCATTAGGGTTCATTGCACAATTTTTGCACACACATGAAACAGTCCTTAAACTTGAATGAACAATCTACCTAAGTGAACTTCGACAATCTGTCAATGGAACATGACAATCATCTTGGCATATCAAAATTAGTCAATCTCAGTCAAACTTAGTCAAGCTAGTCAAATCTTGCTTACTCTTTAGATGTGTCCTTCTGAAGGGTAGCCCATCATTTAATCATTCCCTAGGATGTGTCCTTCCTAGGCATCGTCATCGTCATTCGACATTTTGAGCAATCCTCTTGACATTTAAGGATCGCTCCTCTTGACATCAATGTTCTTTTAGATGTGTCCTTCTGAAGAACAACCCCTATCATTTATGCCTTAGGATGTTTCCTTCCTAGGCATCGTCACTATCACCTAGAATTTTGAGGGATCCTCTTGAATTTTGGGGGTTTCTCCTCTTGACATCAACATTATTCAGGATGTGTCCTTCCTGAATTTGGCAATCTTCAACACTCATCATCTTGGCATCATCAAAACCTTGACACCCTGGCATCTCGAAATCAAACCAGACATCTTGACATTAAAACACTTGGAAAACACTTGGCACTTGTATGTTGATTTTTCATCATGTTACTAGTTTTTCAGCTAGATCTCGACAACAGGATTTAGAGAAGCAGCGATGTATCATGAGGTTTGTTTTGTATTTTGACACTCATGTTACTAGTTTCTCAGGGATGTCCTGACTCTGGGATTTAGAAAAACAGCGATGTATCATGATGATGGATTTGACTTTATTTTGTCCTTTTTGGTAATCATGTTGCTAGTTTCTCGAGGATGTCCTGGAAACAGGATTTAGAGAAGCAACGACGTTTCATGATTTGTCTTTCTTGTCTTTTTCTGCTTGTGGTTGGTTATGGCAAAAAGACTGGGGCAAATGTGCCTTTTTTGTATGAGTCATGATCATCCTTGTCTGCAACTGCTTATCTCACATGATGGTACAACCTTGCACACCTTGGTCTACGTCATATCATGGTGTTTGTTGGCCATTACAATAATCTGCCCAATGATGATAAATATAAAAATGTAAGTATGAAAGTTGGCTCCCCTATCTTGTTTTTCATTTAGCTTTTCATCCTCCCTTCTCTTCCACACTAATATCCATCCCCTCCCAAGCTAACATTTCTTCTGTCTTTCATCCTCTAGTCTTCTCATCAATTTCAAGAGCACACTCGTGTTCTTGGAACTCATCTGTCCTCTCGAGGGGGCATAACGTAACCCTCCTCGTCATTCTTCCTCATCTTACTTTGTACTGGGGCATGACTTTGACTTGTTTTTCTTTGTCACAATGTGACAGGCTACATTATGACAAAGAGGGGCAGACATTACAAAATGTCCTAAGCCTTCGAGCGTCATTTTTCTTCATCCTCGTCCTTCAATAATTGAATAATTTTTGTTATTCAATTATGTTTCATTATATTCCTCGATTAATTAAATAATTTTTAATAATTATTTAACTAATTCACTTTCTAATCTTTATTCCATCCCACTCCATTAAAATAAAACTACCTCCGCTTGCTAGCTACACTTCTTCTTCCTCTTCTCAATAGTTAAATTATTATTTATTTAATTATTTTGTCATCTTTCATCTATAGTTAAATAATTACCATTAATTATTTATCTATTCATGGTCCTTTAATTCTTCCATAGTTAAATAATTATTAAAATCATTTAACTATTCCATGCCACTTTCCCTATTAAATAATTAATCTAAATTAATTATTTAAGGTCTAATTTCTATCTCTCCATTTAATTAAATTAATAAATTTAATTAAATGCTCCTCTTTTCATTTTTTTCAAATAAATAATTTGAACAAATTATTTATCTAATTTGTCCATTTCTATTTTCAAATAAATAATTTGAATAAATTATTTATTTTCCAATTGTCCATATTTCCTCCATTTTTAGATACAAATAATTTTAAAATAAAATTATTTATGCACCACTTGTCAAAGATACCCTGCCATAAGTAATACCCTGGCCATAAATATTCATTTCCTGTCATAGCTTGCATGTCTCTGCATGTCCTTGCATGCCTATCCTAGCCTGCATGTCTGTCATGGCCTGCATGTCTTTGCATGTCTTCCTGTCATGATTCCTCCAAGAATAGCATATTCTTGGTGCATCAATTATGGACCATTGATCTTGGCATCTTTTCTGAGGTTTAATCTCAACCATCCATTTCGTAACATCCCTCTCATGCATTCCCATCCATTGATCTTGGAATATTTCTAGAAGATTAATCTCAACCGTCCATTCGAATGGTTGTCTATAAAAGCAACCTTCCTTCTCCATTTTCAGGCTAACAACTATTCTTCTCCAACTTTCTACTTATCATTTGCAGGTATTTGCACAAGTCACATTACAAATCTGAGGGCATATTTGCAAAGGGAGAAATAGGAGAGCAAGAGAAGGAATCAACTACGATATGGGGAGTACTTTATTTTATTTGGTTTTCATTTGAAATTCCATTTGTTTGTGACATTCTCCTCTTGTTTGGATGAGGCATTACAAGGTTTAGAGGTGTTATTCCACAAATTTTTATCTATATTCTATTTGATTTCTAACCCCTAGTATCTTATAGTACACACACAAAAGAGGGTTTTCCACGAGGGAAGCTGCCAGTTATTATCAACAAAAGCAAGTGACCATGCACAATAAAACCTAGCGTATTCTCACACCCTAGTGACAAATATCATCAATTCATCAAAAAACCCTTTTCATTTCATCAATTTTGGGTAAAAAAAAAGTCGTTAGCCACATACCCATCATATTGCCACTTTTTGGCCCATCATGATCCTGCACATACCCGACTAGAAAATGATGGAATGGAGCTCTAGAATCCTGAATAAGTCACTATTGAAGCCAACTAGGACTCATATGCCAAGTTGGAAAACTTAGTCCTATTTCGGGAAGATTTTTCCATAACAGGTTTTAAACAACTGGGTACTCAAAATTGTAGAAACCTCTATTCAAGCCTGGTAGTGGGAATCATATGCCACTAATGGCATATCAGTCCACTTATAGATTTTGGAAAAATCAAAAGTGGAATATGTAGCTCTCAGTCTGCACTTTTGCTCCTGATAGGTTTTTAGATATGAAACTGTAGACTTTGACCTATAGGTGTTCTCCAAGCTTCTTTTAGGGCTTTGAAAAGTTTAAATGACTTTGACAATTTGTTAAAAACTTTTCCAACCTTGCTCTTTAACAAATCTACACACTAGACCTACAAAACACATGCAAAGAAGGGAAAAAATTGTTTAAGGTTAGTGAATAGGGGTTTTCCTTGGTCAAACCCCAATTTGGTAATTAAACCCTTGAAAATGAAAATGAAATATGAAAAGAGAATGATGAATGAAAAAAAGCAATTCTACACCTCACCAAACCCTCGAAGTAGAATTCTAAAGACATGCAAGTAAAAGCTCCAATTGATGTAGACTGGAGGATGTTTGAAATGCTTAGGATGCTTAAGTGATTGATGGAATGATTGAGTGGATGAATGGGGGTGAAATGAGAGGGAAAACCCTATATTTATACACATTTATGCAATAATTCCTAAAAATACCACATCACAACCAACCTTCGATCTTAGAAAATAATAACCCACCAGAATTTTGAATTTATTTTGATTTTTGTGCCAAAGGGGGCTCATTCGCCCCTAGTGGCGAATGGATCCCACTTAGGAATTTTAAGTGGGTGTCAGAAATTAAGTATTTTAAATAATTTTATTAGGATTATTTTAAAAAATAAACTTAAGTAAGGAATGGGGCCAATTAAAGCATAAGAAAGGTCAGATTATTGATGACAATCCTAGAAAAGTGTGAATGTTTGTTACAACACTTTACGACACTTTGAAATAAGGCTTGCTAAGTGACAAAAAGAGATTATTTAGGTGAAATATATTAATAAGATCATAGAAAAGTGTGAAGGTGTGTTACAACACTTTTGCAAGGCATCAAAAAATTCTTATTAATTTTTTTGGGTGAAAATTATGTAATCAACTTTTTGATAGATTACACAACTAGGACTTCAACCATAGCTATGTGAGATATGAATCTCTCCTCTCAGAAAGGGGGGGTGCCATTATTACTACTGATGGAAGTGATAGTAAAACAAATAAAGTAATTACACAATGTACACAATACTTATGAAGTGGGGGGTGTGTCACATTCATCCTTCTCTCTTTTTTTAGAGAAAATGTTTACAATGCTTCACTATTGGAAGTTCTCAATTCACAATAACCTAAAATGATCAAAAAGTAGTAATTCCAATACCTCTATCTTGTCAAAGTAAAGCATAGAGATACCAGAAATGATTAACAATAAACAAGTAAAATAAAAGGGAAATCTCACGAAGGCACAAAGTTGTTATGTAGCTTTTTGAATGGTGGATCTGTGAAAGATGTGTCATTTGTTGAATTAGAAGCACAAAGTCTTCTCAAATACGACAATTCCTCAAATAGTATGAACAATTACAAGCGCAAAGTATTGTAGATCATCCAACCAAAGTATCCAAAGATCATGAACAATTGCAAGCACAAAGTCTTGTAGATCATTCAACAATAGTTAACCAAAACACAAATGTAAATCCAAGTAAAGGATGTAACACAAAGTTTACATGAATTTCCTAGGGTAGATTTTAGATATCACTTAATAACTACCACCAAAAGAGATTAATTCACAAGACTATTGAATCCAACACAAATTTTGGTTTACAATCTTCTTCTTTATTGATCAGATTTTGTTCGCAAAGTATGAACACAAAGTTTCACAATTTGTTTCAAAAAGGGCAGCACTTCGTTGCAAAATACTAAAAGATAAACAATACAAAGGAAATCCCTCATATATATGGAAAGAGGGAAGAGAAAAAATAGGAAACTAATTGAGAAAATTAAGGAAAGTTGGGTGAGTGATTCAAGGAGATCTCACCTAACTTTGACCAAAGTCAAAGTGCAATTTTTCTTAATTAAATTACATCTCAAACTTGGTGCAATTACAATTTACAAAAAGACATATAAAATGTCAGGAAATATTTACAAGATGGATAATGGGAAGCATAAAAAATTTCTAATACTGGAGATCATGAACCTTCATGTTTCCTTTCTTTGGGCATGGAAGTCTTCATATTTTTTCCTGGTCTCCTACACGAACTTCTCATCCAGACCAACGGTGTAATCCACAATGATGTGAATTCTCATGATCGATCTCATGGAAGATGAGTGAACCTTCTTGCACCTGCCAAAATGTGTTTTTAGGTTATCCAATGTGAGCCTTTTATCACAAAGGATGTTTAGAGAGGCTTTTGAAAAGTTTGCATTGTCAATCAACTTCATGATGGCTTCTTTGAAGATCTGGGATATTTCTATGGCTGGCAAGAAGATATGATTTTCCTCAATAAGTTTTTCTGGTAACTCCTTGATACCTTTTTCAATAATCACATGATGTCCTTCAACATTTTTCTGCACTTGGTGGAGATCCTCTGTAAGAGATTGAATTGCTTGAATTCGATGTTTTAAAGATTCTCTTAACTCAATGAATTTTTCTTTATGAGGAATTACCCTGACTTCCACCAATTTACTGAGCTTTACCTGCTTCATCTATGACCATGACAGTAGGCATTTTTCCATATCTATGCACTCCTGGTAAAGTACACTTTTCTCCTTATCAAGCTCTATGGTGAGTTTGGCTAGCAAAGTGGTTTTCTCATCTGCAACAATTATGATCTGAGATCTATGTTCTTTGATCTTCTCAATGAAATCATACAACACACTACCTCTGGAGGTGAACTTCTCAGCTTTCTTGACAGTTGGGTCTTTAATACTTACCATTGCCAACAATTGTGCATTAGTTGAAGATCTTGCAAGTCTCTTTACCATAGTGGCATAATGCTCTTCCCTCTATTTGTGCATATTGCGAGCTTGCTCCATTTTATCTAGTCTTCCAGCTAAGATTTCCAATGTCACTTGTGCATTTACTTTTGCACTTTCATTGGTAACTTTTCCAAGTTGTACTCTTGTTACTGTGTAGTGCTCCATATTAAAATCTCCTTCTTCTTGTGGTAGTATGCCAATCTTCACATACTTGTGACTAGTCTTGTCAACATTTAGCCTTGAGTAGACTTCCACCTTTTTCTTCCCTTTTAGCCTTTGAGGGACTATCTCTCGAAGCTGAGCCTGAGAAATCATTTGCTTCTTCCGCTTTGATACTATCAACCAAGGGGAAAGAAAGGAGGTGTGAAATTCTAGATTCACTGTCGAATCTATCATCACTGTTACTTTTGAAGTCATTGTCACTTATGAAGTTACCATGGGTATTGTGACAATGTGTGAAGTATCTGTCAACATTGCTCCTATAGAATGCACAGTGAGCTGATAACGTATTCAATTCATTCATGAACCGATTGAACTCAGTTTCAGAAGTGATATCATATGTTGGTGAAGACAGGCTAGGAATGGATGATGGAGTACTTGATAGAATATCAACCATATGAATTCTTGTCACCGAGGGAGTATCAAGCAAGGTTGATGCTGTAGGAATAGTGGATACCTCTACTTCAAGAATGCATGTGGTAGGAATAGGTGATGAAGGAATAGGAGGTGGAGGAGTACTTGAATTTGGAGGAGTATGAGGAACACTAGAAATCACAGGCGATGAAGTTCTGGAAATTTCCTCAACTACATTCTTAGGTGGAGACATAGTTCTTTCTTGATCATGCTTGGGTCCTTGTTGATCACCCTCTTGTCTCTTCAATTATGGTTCACCTTCGAAATCACCTTCAGATTCTTCTTTAGACTCTTGTCCTCTTTCAGAAACTTCTTCTGCATCAGAGTTTGCTTCCGCTGAGTCTTAATCTTCAACGGATTGGTCACTGGAAATACCTTCTTCATTAGAATCTATCTCCTTTGAAACAACCATTTTACCTTTAGAGCGAGATGGTTTAGATTTTGTGGTTTCTCCTTCTGGGATGGCCTAGTTATCTTTCTTGCCAATAGTAAACTTTATTCTTGGACATCCTCGTGAAGAAGTGGGAACAGTCATTGATTTATTTTTTATGCGAAGTTCTTGTTGTCGGCGAGCTTCTGCTTCAAATTCTTCTCCTTCCAAATCTATTTTGAAACTTTTCATTTCACAACCATGCTTGTGTAACCATTCTATAGTGTTGGATAAGATTGGTGCCAATCTCTCTATGATGCTAGTACTTTCTTTTCCAGACCTTTGAATTTTAGGAAATGACTTCTTAGAAATCTCTTGTTCATCATAGACAACATTCATCATATCGCTAGGATCTGTAAAATCCTCTGGTAGGTCAAAAATATCAAGGTCTCTGATCTGTTATATGGTCAACATACAATAATCCATTTTGCAAATGGCTTCTTCATCTCTGCAATCAACCCAAATTTCCTCAAAATGGTGCTTGTGATGATGACCCTTTTTCAATTTCCTTCTGACATCTCGGTAATCAAAATCAAACCTCTACGTGTAGGTCCTGATTGTCATGACTTGTATCTTAGCATAAACAAACATGGATTTTTATATAGTCGGGATAGTATATCTATCGATTGTCAGTGGGAACTTGAATCCACGGTTGTGAATATTTCTTCACTCTTTGTGCACTGAAATCATTGTTTGCACATCTCCATGAGAACCCACTTGTCTGAAGGATATCATTGTAGCATGTAAGGGTAGCCAGTGTAGCACCCTACTCTCAAATAAGTAAATGTTGGGAATTGTAGAAATATGCATCCAACTTTACTTACTGCCTTAAAAGGCTCATCAGATACCCTTCTCCTCTCAAGATTCAAATCAAAATTGAAAATAAAAGGTGTGAAGAAAGCATTAGTAACCCTCTTGAAATGATGGATGCTTTCCTTCAACTCTAGTTGATTGAAAAATTTATACACAGGTACTAGCATCTGATTCCCTTTTGTGGATAGACCTGGAAATTGCCTCATTACAACTGCTGGATACACCAAATAAGAAGTCATATAGAATTTTAATGTAGAAGGCACATTGATCGGTTGCTCATGTATTTCATCGCTGATCCATTTTCCCCAGTCAATGTGAACTTTTTGACTTCATATGATTCTGATGTATTCATACATCCAGTCATGAAAACTGGATGATTCAGACAAACCCTTCACTCTACTCAAGAAAGTGATCATACCTTTGACATCAACTTTGAAATCACTTCGCAAGAGTTCCTTTGGCCATTTGGAAATAGTTTTCCTAGGATTCCTCAACCATTGGCTATTTACTAGGTTTTTAGCCTTATTGGGATCAACATCATAGACTTCTTGTGCTTTTTGTATTGAGATATCAATGTACTTCTCCATTTGTGGGACTTTAAACACAATATCAAAGATGTCATGGTCGAGTCTCAAAATCTCATGCCCAAAATAATCAATCACACTGCTTCTACTTTCCCTGATGTAGTGGGATGTAACTTGAAGGAAATTTTTTGTATTGTGCGCAACAGTAGGGAACATAGATACCAATTGCAGGTTACTGTGTACAATTTCTCTCATAGAATCAGGAAGAGGCTTCTTCTCAGGTTTCTCTGCAAAATCAACCAAGTCTTGATGACCAACCTCTGTGTCTTTTATTTCTTCCACCTTGGAGACCACTATAGTCGACGGATAGACACCTTGATATTTATACTTCAATTTTTTCTTTAGCTTTTGAAGATGATGGAGGTTTTCAGGAAGTCATCAGAGAGAAATTGAATCTATGATTAAACAACTTTGAGGATCTCAAAAAGAAACTACAAGATGTAGATTCAAACATTAGTCAAAAAACAACATGGGGATGTGTGAAGTGAGCAAAAATAATGAGAAAGTATGGAGTGAGTGATAAGGCACACAAAATGATGCACAAAAATTAATGCCCTTGCACTTGGATGAAGCTGACTTAGGTACAGGGGCGCTGAAAAACAATGCCCCTGCACCTGGAGTGTTAGAATCTTGCTCTAAGGTGCCAAAGCACACTTTTTTAGCACTTCTGCACTTGGAGGCAAAACAACTTGGTGTTGTGGCGCATAATTTTGGTGTCCTAACATTTTCTTCATGAAGGTTCAAATGCAAATGTACAAGTGTGGTATTTTAATGCCTTGTCAAAATGGGAAAAACATATAATGTAATGCAGATCAAAAAGCGTGCCCAACAAAGATAACTTTGGCACTTGGAGAAAGATGTAGAATATGCTTTGTCTTGATGTAGAAGCCTTCAAAAACAACACTAGAGATTGAAAGGTAAAACTTGTTCACAATAGTGAGAACTTCTTAAAAATGAGCTTATGTTGAAAAACTTGTGTATGAGAACTATCACTAAAAACTAGGGGATATCAAAGAAATAGACTCCACAAATTAAGAGAAATGCAAAAACCATGTTTTGGAAAAAGGGTGTAACAACAAAGAATCAAAATGACCCAAGAAACAATCTGTTTATGAACTCACGCGTTTTGGAAAAAGCATGAAATGCATTTGAAGAACACTAAGCTTAAATCATGAGTTGAAGGAAAAAGAAATAAACAAGGAAAGAAGAAAAATGTGTATCCAAAGAGGAGTCAATACAATTAATGTAGTTTCATGTTTTGAAAGGCATGAAACATTTTCAAAAGCACGAAATCCGCGCGCAAGGAAGAACATGAGAGAAAATGTGTTTTGATTTAAAGAAAACAAGGGCATGACTTTTACAACACATTAATAGATCAAGCAAACAAAACAAAGATACAAAGAGAAGTCAATAAAAGAGAAACAAATAACAACATACCTAGAATAAGATTTTAAAACTCTAGCTCGACCAAGATAGAGATTCCTAAAAACCCATTTTTGGAGAAGGAAGATGTGTGCCCAACAAAGATGAGATGAGTTTGAAGACCACAAATGAAGAAAATGAATCAATGAAATTATTTTTAAGTGATTGAGATAAATTAAAAACCTAACTCAAGTCACCCAATTAATTGAGACATAAAAGATGGCATGAAAAGTGAAAAGTGCATAAGACTTGAAAAAGTGTGCCTAAGCCAAATTTTAGCTAAGTCTGCGAAAAAGATGTAAGGGAGCACTTTTTTAGCACTTCTACATCTTTTCAAACAATCACTTTTGTGCAAGGGTGCTGATTTTTGATGGCCCTGTACATTCAACACTTAGTCAAATTTTCAACATGGGCAAGAGCGTTGCTTTCGGGTGCAACTGCACATTTTACAATTTCACTAAGTATGAACAATGAGACTTCACAAAGGTAGTCGTTTTGAAGGTCTTCGCGAGGCAAACATAGGAGGATGCTCAAACCAACTTTTTGAGGCTTTGGAACACATTCTGAGGTGGCTTGAAAATTGCCTCATTTTGCATGGTTGAACTTCATGAACCTAGGAAACAAACAAGTTTCATAGGGGGTTATCCATAGAATAAGCCCTACTAGATTCTGTGATAACAGTTGGCTCCTACTGGGGATCTTGCTTAAACTGTTCTTCAAAATGAATGAAGGGAGAAAAAATCCAGAATTCAAGTGCCTTTATCCATCCATTGGGCTTGGAGTCAGGTGACGATGACGACGACTTAACGTAAAACATAAAGACTCAAAAGGACTTAAAAATAAAAAGTATTTACATACCATTGCCAATTACTTTACTGTGTAAACTACTTGAGATGTTGCCTATTGTGAGGAAGGGAAAATGGAGTTCCATCTCTGTATGCTAATAGGAAACTATTCTCATTGTGCAACTAATGTATTTGGAAAGGTCGTGTCCACAATGAGTCAAATTTTCCATGCATACCTTTTGGTTCTCTCCATTTCTCCTATAGGAGAACGAGATCACCAATTTGAAATTCTAGAGACTTAGCCTTTTTGTCAAAAAGCTTCTTTACTTGGTCCTAGGGAAATATGATGTGGTCAGCCACTCGAACCCAATTCTCTTCCAATTCAGAGAGATACATAATACACTTATCAATAGAGTTTTCAAACGTCTCATCCTCAATGGCTTTAGCCAGTTTGAGGGCTGGTAGTTCCAAGGTTATAGGAATCTCGACATTCAACCTATAGAAGAGTTGAAAAGGAGGCATGCCGATTGCTCACTTCAGAATTATCATGTCTATCCACAAAGCATCGAACAAGGCCTTATGCCACAAACATTGATTCTCATCTACCAGCTTACAGATGATAGTCACCAGATTTTTGTTGCTAGATTTTGCCTAACCATTATCTTGTGGATAATAGTTAAAAGAATGTGACAAATTTATGACGTGCTTGTTGGATATTTATGTCTCAATCATCACAAGCTATAACCTCTATTGGGGAAAAGTCGGTGTGACATCCATGAAGTCTGGCTGACTAGCAGTTTTGGATCTTATTGAATAGATTAGGTCGTTGTGACCTTGCAAGAGTCTTGCTGAATGCTTTTTCTTTGGAACCTATCACTGTGACAAGAAGTAGTCATTGTAACATCTTACCGCGTGAAGATCTCTGGCCGACAGGCCATTCAATCGAGCATCGGAGATACTCATAGCGATCGGGGGCTTCAGAGTGACTTCAACACTCAGGAAGAAGTCCCAGTGAATGATGAAGGTCTCACCAATAGGGATACACATTGAAGTCAGCAGGATAACCTATGGCGGCTTGGTGAGAAGTCTTATCGAAAGTAACATGTCTCACCGATAGCATTTTATGTTGGAGCCTTCGAGGAAAGTCTTGGGTGTTCAGTAAGAAGTCTTACCGATAGTGATATGTCTCGCCGATGTTGTAGTTTATTCTCGGTATGACTCCTGGTGACTAGTGTGCTCAGTGTGACTTGTGAGATCTTGGAGTAAAGTCTTAGTGAAGGACTTATGTCTTGGTGACTGTTGATGGCTTCAGGATGACTTAAGAGATCTCGGTGAAACCTCTTAGCGATAATGATGTCTTGTTGACTATTGTTTGGCGATCGGTATAACATGTGACTTGTTGATGTTTTTGCACAGAACAACTCGCAGAATACAATATTCTATCTCTCTTGAAAGGTTATTTTCAATAATAAATCATGAAAATCACCCCAAGGTCTCTCGGGTGTTAGGTCATAACAGTGCATAAACAACTCAAATAATTATGTGAAAATGTTGGTAATCACAAAGGGACCTTACTACAAGCAAATTGTATCTTTCAACTTATCAGATCTGACAATATGATGATCTTAAATCCTAAATCTAACCAAATGATAAAGAAATAGCAAAAGATAAGGGTGCGAGGATATAATAGAATCTAAACTACTCCTAGAATGAACAATGTAAACAACAGATATTTGGAATGGACCTATCTCAACTAACCAGTTCCTGATCGACCCACAATGCAATCTTACAAGAACGGTGCAATCTTCTAAGGTATTTAAATTTTCAAATCATAGACTTGCATCTACAATCGAACTTAGGCACATTAAATATATATGGTCCAGGTTGACTTCACCAGCCTACTACAATCAGATAGTTACTGGGAGTATAGACCAGAGATAGCTACAAACATTCCAAATATGAAATCATAAACATCATACATCCAACTGAAACTGATTTATTTCTAAATACTAAACCCTAGATTTCCAAGCAATTTGAAAGATAGAACAAAAGAACCATGCAAGATGAAATAACACAAGAGATTGCACCAGGAAAACCACAATGTCTTCAATTGTATTAATCACCAAGATGCTGCAACAATTCAACTGTTCTGATACAGAATTTGCTTCAAGAAACTAAATATTACTTCTAAGGAAAATGCTCTAACTATTGCTCTCACTTCTCTATCACTGTCTAGCTAATGTCTAACCCTTTACAATGAGGCAAGAATGCCTATTAATAGCAAATCCCAAGGTATGTCGGCCCAGCCAAACATTTTTACAAAATAATAAAAAATCCGCCAAAACAGGTCGGCCAAGGAAAAACAAACTAAGGCACACATTAAATGCCATCATCCAAGTCGGCTTTAATAGTCCCCAAGGAAGTCCTAGAAACTTGCAAGGACAAATTCCCATATCAAAACGATGGTGCCCTAAATCGAATAATCAAATCTCTGCCATTAAAACCAGAGCAAGCTTTAAGGTTTAAAGTATCGGCTAAGGATTTACCTAAAGCACTCGAATCATCGCAAGACAGGAAGTCAACGTGATACAGGGACAAAAATCGCTCAAGCAAAATGAAACCTTCATTCTGGGCCGAACACCGAGGGAAGCCCTAACTTCGCACAAAATCAAACTTCGCACTAAAAAGCAAGCAATCTAACCGAGGACCCCGTCCAAAGGATACATATGCCTTCCCATGGATAAATAGAGCTCAAAGGGAAATAGGGTTCCATAACTAAAAACGGGTCAACCCCGACTCTATAAATATGAAACCAAAATCAATCAAGGGCCGACCCAAATCTAATAATACCCAATGCAAAACCCTCAATCACCATACAAGCAAAACGGAAGGGCAATGATAACATACCATGGATCGAAGCGGAAGAAATTCGAGCTTGAAAAGGCGACCTTCGCAGCAAACACGTCCAAGCAACGAAAACACCGACACCGGCACTCAAGCAATCCTCACGCAAACAAATTAAGATTGATCCTCAAAGCTTCAAACAGAAATCTCAATCGCCAGAGCAATCAGCAAGGGAGCAATGAAGTTAGAATGGCATTGAAAAAGCCCTAAATCCACCCTTATACCCACCTGAGCAAAGGTACCTCAACCATTAATGCGCGATAAGACATTTCTGACAAGTCCGGAAACCCGAGCCCCAAGCGGAATTTTGAAAAATCCCAAAATGCGCGGAAACACAGATTTCACAGAAATGCAGAAACCGGGGAAATGAGGAAGATCGGGATTTTGGCAGAATCCGGGAAAATCCGCCAGGACCGGAAAATCCCGGAGTAAGGTAGAAACCCGGAATCGAAGAATCCCGACAGAAACGGACAAGGAACCAGGGCCCGGGAAAATCCGCCAGAGCTGAAAATCCTGGATCCAAGTGAAAACCCGGACTTGGCCAAAAGCTCATTTTCAATCAATTCAAACCTCAAGGCAAGGTCAAAGCCAGCAAGATCAACATGTCAAGACCCTAAAATGATAAATCCAATAGAAGCAAAGGTCAAAGACACCAAAAAAAAGAGGGTCCCTACTCCAAGTGGGGCGTGTGTGCAAACAACATGACTTCAAGATCATCTCCTAGGAAAAATGATGAGTCTCGCTTCAACCGGTGGATGCTTTGATGTACCATAAGGAGACTCGGTGGAAGGTCTTGGCAAGAGCGGTATGTCTTGCCGATAGAAAATTGAAGTCGATGCAACATGTGAAGGTCAGTAAAATGTCTTGCTAATAGGAATGAAATGGATATCGGTGGTTTCGGGATGACTTATGGCATTTGTTATTTCATCCTGCCAACTTTTGGAACCTATGCCAATATCGATATGAAGCTGTTGGCATCGGGGAGACACAGTCAGTGTCTCACCGACATGCCAACACAGATTGAAGCTGTTTGACTGAGTGAGACTTTCCTATGTGGCGTCTCGTGGACCAATAGGAGAAGCTGAATCTGAACAGTTGGAAGATAGTTTATTGTGATGATTTTGTGAGGAAGTTCAACAAATAGGGAATGCCATGAATATAATTTGCAGTTGCAGATGCTCATGGGTTCGATGGTTGGTTCGATCAACAGGTGTGTGAACAGTTTGAATTGCATTAGAGTGAATTATATTTTGTGAAGACTGTAACGTGAAGGTTCCTATACAAGATTGATCATAGTGAAAGCTGTTGTAATATGACATCAGAAAGATAAGTCTGAAACTTGTATGTAATCTTTATTACTGTAATACAAAGTGATTTCTCTTGGTGTGGTGGGTTTTCTCTCCCATAAGGGTTTTCTCCCCATGTATATTCAAGGTTCATGTGTTTGTCTAATTCATTTGTTCTCGACATTTATTTCAAAGTGCATCCTGAATTGAATTGTAATCAAAAATTAAAAGTATATTTGCATCTCTTCCCCCGAGGTTTTACATTTAGGAGAGTTTTTGCATCTAATATCTCCTTACAAGTGGTACCAAAGCCTAGCCATTTGTGTTATCCTTGTGGTTACATTGGGTTTTTTGAGTCAATTTTGTTCAGTGGGAGTTTTGTAGAGTTTGTTGATACTAATTACAAATTGAGATGGCTAGCACATCAAGAAAAGTTTGAAATAGAGAAGTTCATCGGCAGCAATTTTGAGTTGTGGAAACTCAAAATGGAGGATCTTTTAGTGGATCATGATCTATGGTTTGCAGTGTCTGGAACTAAACCTACATGCATGAAGCAAGAAGATTGGGACCTTGCAAATAGAAATTCTAAGGGGCTGATAAGGCTTTGTTTGATAGACTCTGTTCTTCTGAATGTACATGAGGAGAAGACTGCATCTTCCTTGTGGAAGAGACTGGCATCTATTTATCAGGGGAAGTCCTTGGTGAATAAACTGTTCCTAAGGAAGAAGTTATACTCTTTGAGAATGCAAGAAGGAGGGTCTGTTGCTGATCATTTGAACACATTTAACATGTTGATTGCTTAGTTAACTTATGTTGGTGTAAAGAATGATGAAGATGATCGTTGTATGTTGATATTGTGTTCTTTGCCAGATTCATGGGATCACCTGGTGATGGCTATGGGGAGTACAACATCCAGTTTAAAGATGAAATATGTTGTTGCATCTTTGTTGTCAGAAGAGATGAGAAAGAAATCTTCTGAGATGGCTAAGGAAGCCCTTGCTATTAGAGGAAGGTCAAAAGAGAAAGGAATGAAGAAGGACAAGAAGTCCAAATCAAAATCGGAAGGGAGATCAAAGTCTCCTAACAAGAAGTCCAAGGTGAAGTGTTGGAACTATGGGAAACTTGGTCATGTCCAAAAGGATTGTAAAGAGGAGGAGAAGAAGAAGAAGTATTCTTCCGATAATGATTCTTCTCAGAGTGATGGTGACTCCTTCATTGCAGCCTTGGCTACACAGGCATCAGATGATGTCTGGCCGATTGATTCTGGAGCATCTTTCCACATGACGTCTCATAGAGATTGGTTCATAAAGTATGAAGAATACAATGGTGGAAAGGTGTACATGGCAAGTAATTCAACTTTATAGATTGTTGGTCATGGAAGAGTTAGAATCCAATTCCCTGATGGTAGAGTGAAGGAAATCAATAATGTAATGCATATACCAGGTCTGGCTTGAAACTTACTTTTTGTAAGTATGCTGAATGATATTGGAGTACAAGTCTCATTCTCTGGAAATGGCTGCAAGATGACTAGAGGCTCTATGGTGCTGGTTAGAGGTAATTCTCAATTGGTACCCTATACAAGCTGGATGCACAGGCTATTCAATGTAACAGTGTCTCTAGAAAGTCACTGAAAGCTGTTCATGGAGATAAAGAGGGAAATATCCCTAATTATGCAAACTCTATGGAAGTAAAACTTCTAGCAGAAGACTATGCTTTGGCATCATAGGCTAGGCCACATTGGAGAGAAAGGTTTAAAAACCTTGAAGAAAAAAAACCTGGTTGAGGGGCTTGAAGATTGTAACATTGAATTTGAATTCTATGAACACTGTATATATGGAAAACAACACCATGTTTCATTTTATTCCAGTCCTCATAAATCTTATGGTTTGCTAGATTATATCCATTATGATGTATTTGGTCCAGTGGATGTTCCTTCTTTGTCTAAGTCAAAATACTATGTGTCGTTCATTGATGATTATTCAAGAAGAGCATTTGTTTATTTTTTGAAAAGTAAATCAGAAGTGTTCAGTCAGTTTAAGGAATTTAAGAATCTTGTTGAAAATTAGACTGGTAGAAAAATAAAATGCTTGAGGACTGATAATGGTGGTGAATTTTGTTATGATGAGTTTGAAAATAATCGTGAAAGACCATGGGGATTAAAAGACACAAGACTACACCCTATAATCTACAACAAAATGGAGTTGCGTAAAGGTTTACTAGGATAGTGATGGAGAGAGCATGAAGTATGCTCAGTAGTGCTGGCTTGGAGGAGAAGTTCTAGGCTGAGGCTGTATCTACTACATGTTACCTAATAAATCGTTCTCCAAATTCTGCTCTTGTTGAGAAAACACCTTTGGAAGCGTGGTCTGGTAAGAAGCCCTCTTTAAGACATATTCGTGTTTTTGGCTGTGAGGCATATGCTCATGTGCCGGATGTGAAAAGATCTAAATTGGAGAACAAGGTTGTCAAATGTATTTTTATTGGCTATAGCACTGGCATAAAAGGATGCAAGCTTTGGAATCCTGATACAGAAAAGGTTGTATATAGCAGAAGTGTAATCTTTCGTGAGCCGAAACCTTCTAATTTGGATATGCAGTCAGAGATAAAATCAGAAAACAATAAGGATGTAGCTTTAATTCCTCCTACACTAGAGAAAGAGGAATTGAGAATTCAAAATGTACCTGAAACTAAGGAGAGCTCAAGTAGTTCTGATGGTTCTGAAGAAGAACCTCAGCCTCAGCCTCAGCAAGTGAGGAGGTCAACTCATGAAAGAAAGCAACCTAATAGGTATGGGTTCTCTTTGATTGATTCTCTACTTGTGCCTATGCTTGATTTCTAGGATGATGAGCCTAGGACTGTAAAAGAGGCATTTAAAATGTCTGATCTAGACTTTGGTTGGAAGCCGCTGAATGAAGAAATGCATCATTAGAAAAGAATAAAACTTGAGTTTGCGCCCTTGCCTAAAGGCAAAAAGTTGTTGGCTGCAAATGGGTATTTAAAAAAAAAGAAGATTGGTCTAGATATCGCTGTGGAAAGCACAAGCAAGATTGGTTGCAAAGGGTTATTCCTAGGTAGAGGAAATTGATTATGGGGAAATATTTTCTCCTGTAGCTAAGCTAACATCTATCAGATTTCTTTTGTCACTTGCAGCAGCGTATGACTTAGAGGTCGAACAGATGGATGTGAAGATAACATTTCTTCATGGTGATCTTGAAGAAGAAATCTATATGTCCCAGCCTGAGCATTTTGTTGATACTTTCGTATTATCTTTGGGATTCGTAAGATCAAATTTTGATCATTGTGTCTATTATAAAGTTGAAAGTGATCAAGTTCTTATTATTGCTCTCTATGTTGATGATATGTTGTTCATAGGCAATAGTAAGCTAATGATTTCTGATCTTAAGTCTTAGTTGTCTGCTAAGTTTGAAATGAAAGATCTTGGTGCAGCAAGGTATATTATGGCGATGGAGATAACCAGGGATAGGAAAGTAGAAAGCTTTGGCTCAATCAGAGTAAGTATATCAAGACTGTTCTAGAGAGATTTTGCATGAATGATTGCAAGCAGTTAGTTGTTCCAGTCTTATAGGGAACAAAGCTATCTGTTGAAGACTATCCAAAATCTCTTACTGAGATGGAGGACATGACCAGTGTACCCTATGCTAGTGCAATAGGAAGTCTTATGTATGCAATGGTTTGTACAAGGCCAAACATTGCCCAAGTAGTGGGAGTTCTTAGTCAATTTATGGCTAATCCTGGAAGAATACATTGGGATGTTGTGAAGAGAGTGTTTAGATATTTGAAGGGTACTTCAGATTTTTCTTTATGTTACCATGGGAACTTAGTTGAATCACAGAGGACTCTTAGCATTGGTGGATATGTAGATTCTGATTAGGTAGGGGACATTGACAGTAGGAGGTCCACCAGTGGATACATTGTCATGTTGAATGGTGGTGCAGTGAGTTGGATGAGTAAGTGGCAGGTTGTAGTTGCTTTGTCCACTACAGAGGTTGAATACATGGCAGATACTCATGCTTGTAAAGAAGCAGATTGGTTAAAACTTTTTTGTTCTAACATTAGTTTTGATGTAGGGAAAATAACTATTTTTTGTGATAGTCAGGGTGCAATTTGTCTGGAAAAGAATCCTACTTTACATGCCAGGATGAAACATATAGACATATAGTACCACTTTGTACGAGATATGGTGGAGGATGGAAAGGTCAGTTTGGAAAAACTTGATACTCTGGAGAATGTTGTAGATACATTGACGAAGCCAATGAGCACAAACAAGTTCAAGTGGTGTTCCAGTTCGATGGGCCTCAAGGCCCATGATTTTCAGTAAGTTTTTTTGTGCTTTGGAGGTTCCTGTGTGATCTTCGTCAAGTGGGAGATTGTTGGATATTTATGTCTCAATCATCACAGGCTGTAACCTCTACTGGGGCAAAGTCAGTGTGACATCCATGAAGTTTGGCCGACTAGCAATTTTGAATCTTGTTGAACAGATCAGGTCATTGTGACCTTGCAAGAGTCTTACTGAATGCTTTTGCTTTGGAACCTATCACTATGACAAGAAGCAGTCATTGTGACATCTTACCGCGTGAAGATCTCTTTCTAACATGCTATTCAATCAAGCGTCGGGGAGATTCATAGTGACCGGGGGCTTCAGAGTGACTTCAACACTTGGGAAGAAGTCCCAGCTAATGATGAAGGTCTCGCTGACAGGGATACTCATTGAAGTCATTGGGATAACCTATGGTGGCTTGGTGAGAAGTCTTATTGAAAGTAACATGTCTCGCCAATAGCATTTTATGTTGGATCCTTCCAGGAAAGTCTTGGGTGTTCGATAAGAAGTCTTACCAATAGTGGTATATCTCGCCAATGTTGTAGTTTATTCTCAGTATGACTCCTGGTGACTAGTGTGCTTGATATGACTTGTGAGATCTCAGAATAATGTCTTAGCAAAGGACGTATGTCTTGGTGACTGTTGATGGCTTCAGGGTGACTTAAGAGATCTCGGTGAAACCTCTTTGCAATAATGATATGTCTTGCCGACTATTGTTTGGCGATCGATATAACATGTGACTTCGGTATCATCTCCTGGTGAAAGCAATGAGTCTCATCGACTGGTGGATGCTTCGATGTAATGTAAGGTCTTGGCGAGAGCGGTATGTTTCACTGATAGAAAAATAAATTTGATGTAACATGTGAAGCTTGGTAAAACATCTTTCCGATGAGAAATCTCTTGCTGATAGGAATGAAATGGATATCGGTAGTTTCAGGATTTGGCATTTGCTATTTCGTCCTACCGACTATTGGAACCTATGCTGATATCGATATGAAGCTATTGGCATCGGGGAGACATGATTAGTGTCTCACTGACATGCCAACACAGATTGGAGCTATTTGAGAGAGTGAGACTTTCCTATGTGGCATCTCGTGGACCAATAGGAGAAGCCAAATCTGAACAGTTGGAAGATAGTTCATTGTGACGGTTCTGTGAGGAAGTTCAATAGATAGGGAACACCATGAATATAGTTTGTAGTTGGAGATGCTCGTGGGTTCGATGGTTGGTTTGATCAATAGGTGTGTGAATAGTTCGAATTGTATTAGAGTGAATTCTATTATGTGAAGACTGTAACATGAAGGTTCCTGTACAAGATTGATCATAGTGAAAGTTGTTGTAATATGACATTAGAAAGATAAGTTTGAAACTTCTATGTAATCTTTATTATTGTAATACAAAGTGATTTCTCTTGGTGTGGTGGTTTTTTCTCCCATAAGGGTTTTCCCACATCTATCCAGTGTTCATCTGTGTTTGTCTAATTCTATGTTTCTGATATTTATTTCAAAGTGCATCTTAATTGAATTGTAATTGAAAAATTAAAAGTATATCTGGATTCTTCCTTGAGGTTTTGACATTTAGGAGAGTTGTTTCCACATCTAATTTTCCTTACAGTGCTCAAAACATAACTCAGTAATCTTGTTGGATGAGAAGGTAGAAGCATTGTCAGCAATGAACTTGTTCAGCACACCGAACCTAGAAATAATGCTTTCCTTTAAGAAACTACACACCACTTCTGAAGTAGCACGCTTGGTAGGTATTGCTTCCACCCACTTGATGAAATAGTCAGTAGCAGTCAAAACATAGATGTGCCCTACACTTGACGATGGATTAACCACACCTATGAATTTGATTTCCCACTACTAGAAAGGTTCTTCAATCACAACAAGTTTCAATGGAAAGGATGCCAACCTCTGTCGGCCAACAAACTGTTGACATAATTCACACTTACGCACCTAAGAGTATGTGTCTTGAAAATGTGTGGGCCGGTAATAATTTTTTCTCAGGATTTTGTGAGCGGTTACCGGTGCTGAGAAATGTCAGCCACATGCCAAGTCATGATAAGACTTTTGTAGTTTTTGTTGTTGTTCCTTATCAACACATTAGAGAAAAGTCCCATCCATTGCACCTTGTACAAGCCATTGTCCCATAAGACAAAATTTGTTGATCTCAACTTGATGGTTCTCTTTTCCTTTGGGGTCAAGTGATTGGGGAATTCCCCATATGTGAGGAAATGAGCGATGTTGTAATACCATTCATTAGTGGTACTAGCAAACAATACCATTGGGAGTGTACTTGGATCCACCTCTTCATCATCTAAAACTTCTTCGTCCTCTAAAATTTCTTTATTTGGATTATTTTTAGCGATAAGCTGACAAAGTCCACGTCCATGTATCAACTTAGTGGGTTTGATTTCCAGATCATATTCCTAAATTTTTGCAATCCAATTGCCTCTTTTTGTTCCAAATTCCTATTGTGTTAGGATAGACTTAACAGTCAAATCTGGGACTAGAACCTTGACATGGCTACTTAGAATATAGAACCAAAAATGCTTAACTTTGACAACTACAAAAGCATGCTTCTCCATTTGAGAGTATTTCAACTCATAATTCTTCAGGGGATAGCTCATAAATGTGATGGGACTTTCAAATCCTTCATCATTTTCCTGCTCCAAGATTGTTGAGAGTGTATGCTCAGAAGCATAACTGTACATGATAAAATATTTGGTGTAGTTGGGGTAGACCAACACAGGCACATGAGCAATGGCCTCCTTGATATCATCGAATGCTACTTTCCCTTCTTCCATCCAATGGAATGTGGTGTTACCCTTCATCATATTTACAATATGACGAGTCTTTTCAACAAAGTCTGGGAGAAACATCCTTAAGAAGTTTACATTGCTAAAGAAGGAATGGAAAACCTTCTTGCTTGACGATAGAGTGAGATTTAATTCCATTGACCCTTTCCAAGTCAATCTTGATACCCTCTATAGATACAACATGATTAAGAAGTTTACCTTTGGTCACCCCAAAAGTTGACTTCTTGGGATTTAGGGAAATACCATGTTGACGACATCTCTCAAGAATTTTCCTCAAATGGTAGAATTTTTCATGATGTTTCTTAGAGAAAACCATGAGATCATCAAGATACACCACAATAAACTTACCCATCATATTGCAGAAATGGAGATCCACAGTACGTTGGAATGTGGCACCAATGTTGATCAAACCAAAAGGCATCCTACGATATGCAAAGCTCCCCCATGGCATCGTGAAAGTGGTTTTGTGTTGATCACTTGAATTAAATTCAATTTGGTTGTAGTCATAAAATCTATCTAGCATGGAGAGCATCTCGGATCCAGTTACATTTTGTAGGACTTGGTCCATCACTGGAAGTGGATAATTGTCTTTGAGTGACAACTAGTTTAGATTTTTGAAATCTACACAAATGTGGATTTCATCATTCTTCTTATGAATGGGGACGATATTAGATATCCATGTTGAATGATGGATAGGGAATATTATCCATGCATTTAGCATCTTTTGAAGTTCTGCCTGAATTGTTCCAAAAATCTTGGGATTGTATTGCATCTGCTTTTGTTTGTAAGGCAAAGCTCCGGCCTTGAGGGGAATATCATGTTGTACTTCTTTAGGACGAAATGATTTTAGATCTTCATACGAATATGCTAAGACATCCATATACTCTTGTAGTAACTAAGCAAACTGTCTTCTTTCTTCAATCGTGCAACATTTTCCAATGTTCACCATCTTGGGGTTAGCTTCAGTTCCCAAACTTATTTGTTCCACTTCATGAGATGAGTTAGAATCTGAGAGTTTCCTTTTAACGTGGCAATCATAATTGTCAAAAAGCTTCTCTAAGGATACTAATCCTTTGGGAATATTATTTCCTCTGAGTTACAAATATTCTTCACCTATAACACGGTCCATATTTGACATAGATTCTTGAGGTAGAGAATCTCTACCTTCAAAGTACAACTCACCAAAATTCTCTGCTTTCTCTAGAAAGGCAATGATCTGATGATCATCATTAAAAAAAAATTAGTTCTCTAAATTGTCAAGGACACTTGGGTGGAAAACCAGTTTGATGGTGTAAGTAGAACCTTGAAAGTCTTTGTGTGGCACCAAGAGCATGGTAGAGATTGTGAGAGAGTTAGCTCTGGTATTATATTCTTTGGGAACAATAGAGATATTGAAAGCTTCAAATTCCTCAACAGAATCCTATACTAGATTATGATAATGCCTGAGTCTGTCATTCTTTGTTTGATAAAGATTTCTCACTTGACATACTATCAGCTCGACATCAGCTTGTGCATGGAGATTTTTTATACCTTTCTTTAGTGCAACTTGCATTCCAAATAATAGGGCCTCATATTCGGCGATGTTATTAGTGTTATATCAAATTGTAACTTGAAAGAGAAGGGGAAAAAATTTCCTGTTGGCAAAATAAAAACCATTCCTGCTCCATAACCAGTCAAAGAGTAGCTACCATCAAATTCGAGCAACTAGACACTATTGCGATAACCAAGGCTAATAGTGTCGAAGTCCAAGGCTTCATCATCTAATGAGGATTCACAATTGGAGATCGAAAAATTACTTGATGATGATTCATTTGAAGTGGAGAAAATATCATCATTTTCTGACTCATTTTGAGTCAAGGATTCACCCACCTCATTTATTTGTAGACAGTAAGTTCCCACACCAAAGGATTCAAACAAGATCTGAGCTCTGGGATCATCTGATTTGGCAACTAAAAATTTTGACTCCTTTATAGGAACCAATTTTTTCATCACACCTTTTACAGGTATTCTTGTTTCAGACATATCCATGCTTAGTTCTCCTCCAACATCTTTCAAGAAATTGCATTCAAGGAGGATTTCATAGGATGTTGGTACATCAGCCACAAGGACCGTCATTTTAATTTTCTTCTCTAGGTATGCAGTGAATGTGTACTATGCATCTTTGATCTGCCTAATCAATGGCACTTGTTTGTTCTCCATGGAGAAACAATGACTAAAATTTTTGGTCATCTCAAGGCCCAAAGTAGTGGCTACTTTAGCGGGCATCACGTTATCAGATGCACTAGAATCTATGACACAGTTACTCAGCTTAAAACCATTTACAAGTAGGGAGATGAAAAATGGATCAATGTGTTTGGAGGCAGTTGGAGGATTGGATACAAGGTTACTCTATGGAATCTTGGGTTTAGGAGTAATAGGGGTGTCAGGAGGTGTATCCTGACTCAAGGAAATTATTTTGTCATTAACAAACTTAACAAGCCTATCAAATTGGTCAGGGTTGGCTTTGAGGTATTCAGCCTCGGACATCTGAACCTTGGTTTTCTTGGCATGGTCAATAATGTCAAAAGCCTGGAAATAATTTTGTAGGCTAGAAGTCGTAACACTGATTGGTTTTACAAAAGTCACACTAGTCTTTGGAATGGGAGGATTAGCTTTAGGAATAGTGGGAGTTGATGAAGAAGGATGAGGTGTACTTACTTGTGGATTCACTAGTTTCTTGGGTTGCCAAGGAGGGGAGATCCTCTTTTGGTGATCATGACCGACAACTTCTCTTTCTCATGGAGAACAACAACTTGAGCTTTGTCAAGTTGATTTTGTTGATGCCGTGTAAAAATAGCATAAGTGTCAGTCACCAAGTCATCTTCTTCTTCTTGCTCCACCATTTGCAAGTAGCTAATCTTGGAGTCGCCAGCCGATTCAATTTCTTCTTCTTGAGAGATCGACATTTTCTTCTTCAAGGTATTCTTATTGTGCATAATCGTCTTGTTCAGCCTCATAATATCCTGCGGCATTGTTAGTGGGTGAGGCTTCTAGAGCAAGCCTTCCTGGGGGTGCCAGGAGACAATTTTGATTTTTGTTGTCAGTGTAATTAGGGAAAGTCCTCCTATGGAAATCCTTGTAGTTTCTACTATTGTTCTCAGAACTTGCTTTTTTAGGGACAAGACTTCATTTTCCAACCTTTGGACCATAGGATCTGCAAAATTGGAGCTGGAACTAGGAGTAATAACATTAGATGTTGAAGACCTTGAGGCTTGCATCCTTTTGTTTCCATTAGTTCACATCCTTATTTCTCTAGCAAGGATCATGTCATCCTCCAGGCTGGTAGCTAGTTGCTGAGTTGCTTTGACATTAACAAGATTTTCCTTGCGTAAGTAGAAACTCAATTTGGGTAGTTTTGTGTTCATGAAGAAGCACTTCAGGTTATGATCCGTCAATCTTGCATCATTTGGGATCCACGTCACCAATTTTTTAAAAAATTTCCATGAACTTGTGCATGGGATCGTGAGCTTCTTTGCACATGGTGGTGAGTTGTACCGATAAAGCATGTGAATGTTCAATAGGTTTGAATCTTTCTTCAAACTTGGTGTGAAGAGAGTCCCAATCGGTGATAGAGGCATTAGGAAGATTAAAGAACCATTCGGCTGCAACCCCTTGAAGGGATTCAATGAACAATCTTATAGAAATGTATTCATGGTCAATGTCGAGAATGCCACAAATGATGTAGAATGCAGATATGTGCTCAATGGGATGTTGTTTTCCATCACCTTGAAACTTTGGGAGATGCTTTATGGAAATGTGTGGCAATTCGTGCAAAGGTGTGACCAAATGAAGGGGACCAAAATCATTTCCCCATGGTCCTATAGGTGGTGTGGCAATAGCTAGTTGCACAATGGGTACCTGAACAAGACGTTTGTGGTAAACAAACCAAACACTTGGGAGAGGAGATCTTTGGCTACGCGGAGGGTAGCTTAGAGCACGTTGCAGTGGTGACCTTACTCATGGAGGAGTAAATGGAAAATTACTTTGCAACAACTCTTCAAAAAATGGATCTGCTACTCCTTGAGCCCTCAATCCTTGTGTATATATCTGGTCTTCCAGAATGTAGATTTGAATAAGATGGAGATTATAAAAGTAACAATATACAAAAGAACAGTAAGAAATAGGAAACTTATCTTCTTCAATCAAAAGCATCAGGCTCAGATTGTGTATGTCATTCCCCAATGGAGTCACCAAAAAACTATTGGGTGAAAATTATGTAATCAACTTTTTGATAGATTACACAACTAGGACTTCAACCACAACTATGTGACATATGAATCTCTCCTCTCAGAAAGGGGAGGTTCCCTTCTTACTACTAATAGAAGTGATAGTAAAAAAAAAAAAAAAATTACACAATGTACACAATACTTATGAAGTGGGGAGGGTCTGTCACATTCATCCTTTTCTCTTTTTTCAGAGAAGATGTTTACAATGCTTCACTGTTGGAAGTTCTCAATTCACAATAACCTAAAATGATCAACAAGTAGTAATGCCAATACCTCTATCTTGTCAAAGAAAAGCGTAGAGATACCAAAACTGATTAACAATAAATAAGTAAAATAAAAGGGAAAGATCACGAAGGCACAAAGTCATTCCGTAGCATTTTAGTGGTGGATATGTGAAAAATGCGTTGTTTGTTGCATTAGAAGCACAAAGTCTTCTCAAATACAACAATTCCTTGAATAGTATGAACAATTACAAGCGAAAGGTCTTGTAGATCATCCAACCAAAGGATCCAAAGAGCATGAACAATTACAAGTGCAAAGTCTTGTAGATCATTCAACAATAGTTAACCAAAACACAAATGTAAATCCAATTAAAGGATGTAACACAAATTTTACATGAATTGCTTAGAGTCTTTCAGATATCACTTACTAACTACCACCAAAAGAGATCAATCCACAAGACTATTGAATCCAACACAAATTCAAGTTTGCAATCTTCTTCTTTATTGATCAGATTTTGTTCGCAAATTATAAACACAAAGTTTCATAATTTCTTTCAAAAAGGGCAACACTTCATTGTAAAATACTAAAAGATAAACAATACAAAGGAAATCCCTCATATATATGGAAAGAGAGAAGAGAAAAATTAGGAAACTAATTGAGAAAATTAAGGAAAGTTGGGTGAGTGATTCAAGGAGATCTCACCTAAATTTGACCAAAGTCAAAGTTTAATTTTTCTTAATGAAATTACATCTCGAACTTGGTGCAATTACAATTTACAAAAAGACATAAAATGTTAGGAAATATTTAAAAGATGCGTAATGGGAAGCATAAAAAATGTATAATACTGGAGATCAGGAACCTTCATGTTTCCTTGCTTTGGGCGCGAAATTCTTCGTATTTCTTCATGGTATCCTACATGAACTTCTCATCCAAACCAACGGTGTAATCCAAAATGATGTGAATTCTCGTGATCGATCTCATGGCAGATGAGTGAACCTTCTTGCAGCTGTTAAGATGCATTTTTAGGTTATCCAATGTGAGTCTTTTATCACAAAGGATGTTTAGAGAGGCTTTTGAAAAGTCTACATCGTCAATCAACTTCATGATGGCTTCTTTGAAGAGCTGGGAAATTTCTATGGCTGGCATGAAGATACAATTTTCCTCAAGAAGTTTTCCTAGTAATTCTGTGATACATTTTTCAATAATCACACGATGCCATTCGACATCTTCCTGCACTTGGTGGAGATCCTCTGTAAGAGATTGAATTAATTGAATTTGATGTTTCAAAGATTCTCTTACCTCAATGAACTTTTCTCTATTGTGAATTATCCTAGATTCCACCAATTTACTGAGCTTTACTTGCTTCATCTATGCCGATGACATCAGGCATTTTTCCATATCTCTACGCTCTTGGGAAAGTACACTTTTATCCTTATCAAGCTCTATGGTGAGCTTGGCCAATAGAGTAGTTTTCTCATCTGCAACAATTATGATCTAAGATCCGTGTTCTATGATCTTCTCAAGGAAATCATCAACAACCCTACCTTTGGAGTCAAACTTCTCATCTTTCTTGATACCTAGGTCCTCAATACTTACCACTGCCAGTGGTTGTGAATTAGTTGAAGATTATACAAGTCTCTTTACCATAGTGGCATAATGCTCTGCCCTTTGTTTGTACATTTTGTGAGCTTACTAAATTTTATCCAGTCTTCCAACCAAGATGTCCAATATTACTTGCACATCTGTTTTTGCACTTTCATCGGTAACTTTTCCAAGCTGGACTCTTATTACTATGTAGTACTCCATATTGACATCTCCTTCTTCTTTTGGTGGTATGCCAATCTCCGTATACTTGTGACCAGTCTTGTCAAAATCTAGCCTTGAGTATACTTTCACCTTTTCCTTCTCTTTAGCCTTTGGAGGGACTATCTCTTCAAGTTTGAGCTCCTCTGGTGAAATCATTTGCTTCTTCTGCTTCGATACTTGAGATATCAACCAAGGGGGAAGAAAGGAGGTGTGAACTTCTGGATTCACTTTCAACTCTACCGTCATTGTTACTTCTGAAGTCATTGTCACTTATGAAGTTACCATGGGTATTGTGACAATGGGCCAAGTGTCTATAATCATTGCTCCTATAAACTGCACATTGAGTTGATCACGTATTGATTCATTCATGAACCGATTGAACTCAATTTCAGAAGTGATATCATATGTTGGTGAAGAAATTCTAGGAATGGATGATGGAGGACTTGACAGAATATCAACCGTATGAATGCTTGTCACTGAGGGAGTATCAAGAAAGGTTGATGTTGTAGGAGTAGTGGATACCTCTATGGCAGGAATGCTTTTGGTAGGAATATGTGATGAAGGAATAGGAGGTGGAGAAGTACTCAAATTTGGAGGAGTATGAGGAACACTAGAAATCACAGCCGATGATGTTCTTGGAATTTCCTCAACTACATTCTTAGATAGAGACATAGTTCTTTCTTGATCATGCTTGGGTTCCTGTTGAGCACCCTCTTGTCTCTCCAATTCTAGTTCACCTTCGGAATCACCTTTAGATTCTTCTTTAGACTCTTGTCCGGTTTGAAAAACTTCTTCTACATCAGAGTCTGCTTCCCTTGAGTCTTCATCTTTTGTAGATTGGTCACTGGAAATACATTATTCATAAGAATCTATCTCCTCTGAAACAACCCTTTTACCTTTAGAGCGAGATGGTTCAAATTCGATGGTTTCTCCTTCTGGGATGGCCTGGGTATCTTTCTTGCCAACAATAAACTTGATTCTGGGACCTCTTCATGAAGAAGTGGGAACATCTACTGATTTATTTTTCATGGGGATTTCTTGCTATCGGAAAGCTTCTGCTTTAGATTCTTCTCCTTTCGAATCTATTCTAAAACTTTTCATTTCAAAACCATGCTTGTGTAACCATTCTTCAGTTTTGTATAAGTTTGGTGCCAATCTCTCTCTAATGCTAGTACTTTCTTTCCTAGAAAATTGAATTGCAGACAACGACTTCTTAGAAATCTCTTGTTCATCATAGACAACATTCATGATATCACCAAGATCTGTAAAATCCTCTGGTAGGTTAGTAATATCAAGGTCTTTGATCTATTGTACGGTCAACATACAATAATCCATTTTGCAAATGGATTCTTTATCTTTGCAATTACCCTAGATGTCCTCAAAATGGTACTTGTGATGATGACCCTTGTGCAATTTCCTTCTAACATCCCAGTAATCAAAATCAAACCTATACCTGTAGGTCCTGATTGTCATGACTTGCATCTCAGCATAAACAGACTTGGATTTTTGTATAGTCAGGATAGTATATCTACCAATTTTCAATGGGAACTTGAATCCACGCTTGTGAATATTTCTTCATGCTTTGTGCACTGAAATCAACTATCTACACATATCCATGAGAACCCACTTTTCTAAAGGATATCATGGTAGCATGTAAGGGAAAGCAATGTAGCACCCTACTCTCAAATAAGTAAATGTTGGGAATTGTAGAAATATGCATCCAACTTTACTTACTACCTTATAAGCCTCATTAGATACCATTCTCCTCAAGAGTCCGATCAAAATTGAAAAGAAAAGGTGCAAAGAAAGCATCAATAACCCTCCTAAAATGATTGAAGCTTTCCTTCAACTCTAGTTGATAGAAGAATTTATACACAGGTACCGGCATCTGATTCCCTTTTGTGGATGGACCTAGAAATTGCCTCATTACAACTGTTGCATACACCAAATAAGAAGTCATATAGAATTTTAATGTAGAAGACACATTGATCAGTTGCTCATGTATTTCATCGCTATTCTATTTGCCCCAGTCAATGTGACATTTTTGTCTTCTTATGATTCTGATGTATTCATACATCCAGTCATGAAAAGTGGATGATTCAGGAAAACCCTTCACTTAGCTCAAGAAAGTGATCATATCTTTGACACCATCTTTGAAATCACTTCACATGAGTCCCTTTGGCCATCTGGAAATAGTTTTCCTAGGCTTCTTCAACCATTGGCTATTTATCAGGGTTTTAGCCTTATTGGGATCAGTGCCATAGAATTCTTGTGCTTTTTTTATTGAGATATCAATGTACTTTTCCATCTGTTGGACTTTAAACACAATATTAAAGAAGTTAGCGTCGAGTCTCAAAATCTCGTGCCCAAAAGAATCAATCACACTTTAGCTTTCCCTGATGTAGTGGCATGCAACTTGAAGGACAAATTCTATATTGTGCGTAGAAGTAGTGAACATATATACCAAATGCAAGTTACTGTGTACAATTGCTCTCATAGAATCAGGAAGAGGCTTCTCCTCAGTTTTCTCTACAAAATCAACCAAGTCTTGATGACCAACCTCTGTGTCTTTTATTTCTTCCACCTTGGAGACCACTACAGTCAGCGAATAGACACCTTGATATTTATACTTCATTTTTTCTTTAGCTTTTGAAGATGATGAAGGTTCTCAGGTAGTCATCAAAGAGAAACTAAATCTATGATTAAGTAAATTTGAGGATCTCGAAAAGAGACTACAAGATGTAGAGTCAAACGTTAGTTGAAAAATAGCATGGGGAGGCATGAAGTGAGTAATGATGATCAGAAAGCATGGAGTGAGTGATAGGGCACGCAAAATGATGCATAAAGTTGAAGGATCGAGATTCGGGACAAAATTGACAAGTTTTGAAGTGTTTAGGACAAAAATTGGGAAAAGTGTAAGGGCGCTGAAAATTAGAGCCCTTGTACTTGGAGGATGCTAACTTTTGTGTAGGGGCACTGAAAAAAATTCTCCTACACCTGAAGTGTTAGAATCTTGCTCTGAGGTGTCAAAGCACACTTTTTTAGTGCTTCTACACTTGGAGGCAAAACAACTTGGTGTTATGGTGCAGAATTTTGGTGTCTTGACATTTTCTTCATGAAGGTTCAAATGCAAATGTACAAGTGTGGTATTTTAACACCTTGTCAAAATGGGAAGAACATATAATGTAATGTTGATAAAAAAGCGTGCCCAACAAAGATAACTTTGGCACTTGGAGAAAGATGTAGAATATGCTTTGTGTTGATGTAGAAGCCTTCAAAAATAGCATTGGAGATTGAAAGGTAAAACTTGTTCACAATAGTGAGAACTTCTCAAAAATGAACTTATGTTCACAAACTTGCGTATGAGAACTATCATTAAAAACTAGGGGATATCAAAGAAATAGACTCCAAAGATCAAGAGAAATGCAAAAAATGTGTTGTGGAAAAAGGGCGTAACAACAAAGAATCAAAATGAACCAAGAAAAAATTCATTTATGAACTCACACGTTTTGGAAAAAGCATGAAACACATTTGAAGAACACTAAGCTTAAACTATGAGTTCAAGGAAAAATAAATAAACAAGGAAAGAAGAAAAATGTGTATCCAAAGAGGAGGATTCAATACAAATAGTGTAGGTTAATGTTTTGAAAGGAATGAAACGTTTTCAAAAGCATGAAATCCGCACGCAAGGAAGAACATGAGAGAAAATACATTTTGATTTAAAGAAAACAAGGGCATGACTTTTAAAACACATTCATATATCAAGCAAACAAAACATAGATACAAAGAGAAGTGAATAAAAGAGAAACAAATAACATACCTGGATCAAGATTTTAAAACTCCAAGTCGACTAGATAGAGATTCCTAAAAATGCATTTTTGGAGAAGGAAGATGTGCACCCAACAAAGAGGAGATGCGTTTGAAGACCAAAAATGAAGAAAATGAATCAATGAAATCACTTTTAAGTGATTGAGAGAAATTAAAAACCTAACTGAAGTCGCCCAATTAATTGAGGCATAAAAGATGGCATGAAAAGCGAAAAGTGCATAAGACCTGAAAAATTGTGCCTAAGCCAAATTTTAGTTAAGTCTGGGAAAAAGATGTAAGGGAACACTTTTTTAGTGCTTCTGCATCTTTGAAAACAATCACTTTTGTGTAGGGGCACTGATTTTTGGTGCCCTTGCACATTCAACACTTAGTCAAATTTTCAACATGGGCAGGAGGGTTATTTTTTGGTTCAACTGCACATTTTACAATTTCACTAGGTATGAAGACTGAGACTTTGCGAAGGTACTCATTTTGAAAGTATGTGTGAGGTGAACATAGGAGGATGCTCAAACTGACTGTTTGAGTCTTTGGACCGCATTTTGAGGTGGCTTGAAAATCACCTCATTTTGCATGCTTGAATTTCATGAACCTAGGAAACAAACAAGTTTCGTAGGGGGGTTATCCATGGAATGAGCACTACTAGATTCCATAATAACAAATTCAAGAGGGTCCAAGACCTAATTTGAATGTGTTGACCACATTAAAATACTAAATCAAGGAAAAAATTGTAGACACCGAAATCTGGTTTAAGCCCGCGACTTCCATATTCTTCATAATTCGTATTCTTCATGGTCATGATTAAATAATGTCAATTATTTAATTATTCTCTATAGTATTCATTTCTTCTATTGATTAAATAATCTTAATTATTTAATTAATTTATCTTCTTTTATTTCTTCTATTAATTAAATAATCTTAATTATTTAATTAATTCACACTTTTCTTTATTCTATCCGATTAATTAAATAAACGCTTTTTATTTAATTATTTTACTAATTAACCTTATCCTTCTTGTCAAATTAAATAAATTCTTATTTAATTTGTACTCAAGATTCATATTTCAACTATAATTAAATAAATTTTATTTATTTAATTATTCATTTAAAATCCCTTTCATCATTTTAATTAAATAAATATTATTTATTTAATTATTCTTCAAATATCGAAGTTCCTGGAATTAAATGAATTCATTTAATTCATTAATTCTATTTTAACGCATTCCTCTATATATTTTATATAATTATGTGAG